>VYZW01045036.1:3973-24989 GCA_013401315.1 Balaeniceps rex | reverse complement strand
CACAAGAAGGACATGGAACTGTTGGAGCGGGTCCAGAAGAGGGCCACGAAAATGATCCAAGGGCTGGACCACCTCTTCTACGAGGACAGGCTGAGAGAGTTGGGGCTGTTCAGCCTGGAGAAGAGAAGGCTGCGGGGAGACCTTAGTGCGGCCTTTCAGTACTTAAAGGGGGCCTATAGGAAAGATGGGGACAGTCTTTTTAGTAAGGCCTGTTGTGACAGGACAAGGACTAATGGTTTTAAACTAAAGGAGGGGAGATTTAGGCTAGATATAAGGAAAAAATTTTTTACAATGAGGGTGGTGAAGCACTGGAACAGGTTGCCCAGAGAGGTAGTGGAGGCCCCATCCCTGGAAACATTCAAGGTGAGGTTGGATGGGGCTCTGAGCAACCTGATCTAGTTGATGATGTCCCTGCTCACTGCAGGGGGGCTGGACTCATGACCTCTAAAGGTCCCTTCCAACCCAAAGCATTCTATGATTCTATGATTCTATGAATATTTTGACTGTGACATTACGTCTGAGCATTACAGCGAGATTTCCTGAAGAGTTGGTGCCTAGCAATGCAAAAAACAGAAAAAAATGCTATTTCCTAACTGTTTCCCTTGTACTTTGAAGGGATGCATCTAACCTGCAGGGAATTTTGAAGATCTTACTGCCTGCCCACTCTCTACACCTTTGGGAGACCAACTACCGTTGAATCTCTGAGCTTACACATTTTCCAACACAAATAACAGTATCACTATTGATCTAGCACACTGTAATTGCCACTCATTTATGAAACAAGCACAAAATACTATTACAGCCTTTCACATGTAAGGTGCAACACAGCACACAGGGGATCAGTAACAGAGCATGGAGTATTTGACTAATGAGCCACCAGCCAAGGCTGCTTACTCCATTATTAGTGTGAAAGAAAGCCTTGTAGTAGTTCAATAATCTCTGCATCAGCTCATCACCCACAGCGCACGGCAGCCTGCTGAAGCAGCAGAGCCCAGAGACTTGCTTCTTTTCAGCCTACTGAGCCATTTGTATCAGTGTTGTGCTTTCAGGGCTGCTTCTGCCTGGGAAAGAATCAAACAGCTGTTTTCAGAAGAAATCCGGTCTTTTATCAAGACACTTAAAAAAATAAAACAAAACATTAATCAAGGAGTCACAGTAGTTAGTTCATTGGTGGTGTGAGGTGGGGATATTTAAAAAGGCTTTCGTTAACCCAGGAAAGCAAATCTCCCAGAGTAGTCCTTGTAGAGGGAAAACATTCTCTCTGAAGAGCAATTGAGAGCAGGCTCTGAAATGCAGGTGATCTGACTTGCCCACTAAAGGAGCCTGCTGTTTGTAAGTCAGCTTTTCTCAAGCTCCCTGCAAGCCTGACCTTTTCTGGGTTTCATTGCCTTTGTACTACTCCTGTCCCCAAAGAGGGGAAAAGCTACTACCTTTGATTGATGGCAGCAACTCCTCTCCTAGGGAGAAAGGAAGGGAGAAGCAGATGTAATTATTGGGAACAACTTTTTCATTTTTCCCCCATCACATGGGAGCTAAGCTGATGCCTGCAATTAGAGGTTGTTAGCTGTTCCCTGGCTAGTGTAAACAGTAGTAACCAGCAGTTGCAGCTGCTTTGTGCGCCATTACACAGCAGAAACTGGGCTGCTACTAGTAATAAATCAGCAGAATTTAGTTTTGATTTAACATTTATGCTTTTTCTTTAGTAGCTAATAGTATTTTGATCCCTTTTAAACATTCCTATCTCTCTTTCACCATAATACTCACTTTGATAAATTGCTGCAGACTTACTAAAATTTACTTTTGAAAATACCCTTTTTTTCCACAAACCTTCCATCTGTAGAGCACCACTGTAGCTTGTCTAAGCAGCTAATATTTAGGTGATAATCTCATTCAATCACCAATATGTTGCCTGTAATTTTTGTTTCACTTGTCTTGTGGCAGCTCACATTGGGGGGGGGAGGGTGTTTACAGTAAGAATAAGCTGTAATTACTAGTTGCAGATATAAATATGCACCTCCAAACCCTGGAAGAAAGTGAGCCGCTTCAGCCATTAAAGCTATCTGACAGTGTAAACATTTGAAGACTGTAATGACAGCTTGTTCTCATTTCCCTGCTTGCAGAAATTGGACTGCTTCTGGCTGCTATCAATTAGCACATCCCAGCACTTTGTAGGAATGTGGCTGCCAGTGACCCTACGTTCATGTGTCAAGATAGAAGCCGAGTGCATCTGCATATCTGTCCTTGGCTCTCCTAAGCAAGATGACATCTTGGGTTGTTAAAACTCTGTCTGGCACTTCACTGAGAAACAACTTGTAATAATAATAATAACAATAACATGTCTTTATAATATGGTAATATGATTTTAATAAATGGAATCTATTTCTAGCTGGAGAATATAAGGCTACACCGGAACAAGATGGTTTTCAGCTTGATCTCTTTATCCAGTATCCAACACCTAAGGAGTCAAAAGTAAGTCAAAATCTCACATTTAATTTATAAAGCATAATTTTTTTTTTTTTTTTTTTTAAGAACTGTTGGAAATGGAAGAAGAGATATATCAATGAATTTTTTAACAGTCCAAATAACTAAAGGATAAGTGATGAAATGTGGGACTAGATGGTCTCTGCCTCTTCTTTAAGTAAGTGCTTAGGTGCCTGAGAACCTAGAAATGAACAATCAAACCTTACATCTTTCATGTAAAGTACTTTCTCTCATTTGTCTTTACTCTGAACATTTCCAGTAATTAAGCTTATACTTCCTATCTTACTGATTCCTTCAAAAATTCAACGGAAGAGTTTTGGTGGAGGTAGGCTTCCTCCTCCAAACATTTCTGTCACCCTCTATATTTTGCATGAGATAGTCAGATCTGGAAAAGTTATAGTTAGCCTAAGCAACTGCCACTGCAGCTGGCCTTCCTCAGTAGCTCAGATAATATAGTGCGTTGCTTTGTGTCGTGAGATGTGTCATTGCACTAAATGCTGAAAATTTACAAAGAACTACCAGCAAACATACAATCAAATTTTCCCTTTTTAGGGATTACCCTTGGCTGCTCTAACTTATCCCCATTTCAACTCACACATGAATTTAGCCACGAAACAGACATGAGAAGTAGGAAAATCACTTCCACAGTAGTTAACTCCCACAATCAGGATCTTGGTATTCACTTCCCAGAGCCTCCAGTCTAACACAATGTGACATTATCTTACATAAAGGCATTTTAGGTTTTGAGCTATTTAAGTCCAGAAAAATCAGCTGCATTTAAATAAGCTGTTTATTAATGGCAATCAGATTTGTTCTTTCCCATCTGTTCTATAGAAGTCTCTGACTTCTGAATTAGAAGAAAGTAATAACTTATTTACGACCAACTTAAGTCCTGCCTCACACTCATTCAAAAAAAGAGAAGAGTAACTTGTCTTTCTTTCCTGCCACACTGTTATACATTCAATTCTTTGAAACAAATGGGGTTCTTTGAGCATGCCAAAGCATTTCAGTCAGTTGACAAGATCATTGCAACAGTTTGGACTGGATTTCAGATTATCTGCCAGACTTAACACTCAAAATGCTACATCTTATAAAACAGTTTTAGAAAGCAAGTGGCTTCATGTTTGTCCCTTTTATACTTAACAACTACAGTACAGTAAAGTTTCTTTCATTTTGATTCTTTTAATTGTTGTCAATAAATATCAAACTCATTGAGAAGAAGACAATTTCAATCATTTTCAAATTATTTGAAAATTCAGATCACATCAAATATTTTGGAGGAAGAAATAGGCTCACAGAACTGATGAAATGGTGGAGTTAGCACACTAGCTCCTATGCCTAGAAATGTAGATTCATTTCTTTCTGGAAATTTGAGTTCAGATCTCATCAAGTGTTTTGCGTAGAGAATTTTATTTACGCCCGTGGTACAAACTCGGCAAAGAGCAGGTCTGAGCATCCACGTCTTAGTTGACTCCATTAGTACACAGGATAACTTGGAGGAGGTGATCCTTACTCCTCCTTGTTGGAGCTATGGTACTTGGAGAAATGAGTCACTAGCCCAAAAGAGGATGCTCCAGGACAGTAGGAAGGACATTCAGGAGCCACCACCCATAGAGTCTACTTGCTGGTCCTGTAGATGTTGACATTGTTCAATTTTCTCTAGGGAACAATTTGGGAACAATCATGACCCTTTCTGTCCCTTAGGGTCTTGGGAAAAAGCATACACAGTAACCAAATTCCCTCTAGCATACAAGGAGACTAAACTTCCATATCCCATATTCTAGTTCCCAATAACTTCATATTTTTTGTAAAAATAAAGGTGAACTTATATCACAGACAAAATTAAAAAATTTGTATCACTGAATCAATAAGTTGACAGAGAACACTTGCCTGTGCAAACTAATAGCGTGCAGAGGAAAAGAGAATGAAATATTCTTTGCTTTAGACTTATAATAAAACTTTCAGTGCTTCACAGTGCCTCTGGTAGCTCTTCATAACCTCTCTAAGGAGCTGTGACTCCTCAGCTGAAGAATGCTAGTCTGGATTAACGGCATTCACCCACAGCTAACTTTTTTCTTTTTTTGTGTGTGTGAATAAGCATGTCTGAGGCTGAGCCACCTTTCCTTTAGTGCTTACATCCATAACAGAAGTTGAAGATGTTATGATTCTGCATTCCTCGGTGTTACTCCACACTCCTAGGAGTAAAATGGATGTACTGGAAGGCAGGGCAGATGTGATTATGAAACACATTCTTACATGCGCAACTAGCTATTGCTCTGTTCTACACAAATTACTCATGGTTAAAGTTTCATGTTAATGGCATAGGGGAGTAGCAGGGGATGCCAATGCAATGAAAGAAACTAATAAAACAAGGCATCTCTGGGCCTTCTGGCTCCCTGTGTTATCAGTACTATACTTTAGAGAGCTGCACAGCCTAAATTTTATAATAATATAAACCTCTAATTGGGAACACTCTGGCTAACGTATAGATGAACCAAGAAGGCTTGTGATAAAATTGAAGAAGCAAGGGAAAGCCCCAAATGACATGAGCTCTCCAGAATATTTTTATGTGGGTTTCTGGGTTGTGTGCATTCTTACCAAATCTTCATGCTCCAAAAAAACTGATGTGGAACATGTAGGGAAGGGAAATGTGGTCAAAAACATTCCTAAGACTTTTAATTAGCTTTGAAGGAAAAACATGTCTTCAAAAAGATCTGGAAAGTCTAAAAGATTATATTGGGATCTCAGAATGATAACAACATTTGTGGCACTGTTGATGAGAATCAATACCAGAGTAACACAATGTCAGTACAAGTTATCCTACTATGAAAACAATCACATCAGGAAATTTAAGACCTAATTATGTTCTGTGCAGAAAGGGAAGCCTGAAGCAAGAGATACAAAGAAAAGGTGAGTTGGTGCTGTATCAGTAAATCTGAGGCCTAAATCAAGTAGACAAAGAAACGTAAACGCTGTAAAAAATACATTACGTAGGGTCTCTTCCTCCTTCGAATAGCATCCGAACGGCAACTAATAGCACTGATTCCCCGTCCAGACAGAATAACATTCACCACAGGAAGGGAGAAGATAAAAAGAAGGTGGGTCTACAACTCCTCACTGCCAGGCCAAATTCTGAGACTTCCAGAGTCTCTCTAACCCAGACATAAATCAGAGCCTCATGACATGAGTACTTCCAACTGGGGAGATCTGCTGATGCCCAAAAAAGGCTACAGGAGAATGAAGAATCAGGCCTGTCATGTGCAAATAATGTAGGATGAGGTGAGAGTTAAGGTCCCCACAAGCAGTAAAAAAAAACTTTTATGCAATAGGTAGCTCATTCTGTTGAAGACAGAAGTTTCAGCCAGAAAGAGCCAATGAAACCTTTCCTCATTAAAACCAATACTCTGAAAGGACTTCAGGACTTAGAGCTGTGTCTATACAGCTCACACACAAATCCAGCTCACACTCTCTGATTAGCCACACAAGAGCTTTTCTCAGAGCTGGGTGTACAGTGTGGTTGAAAACAACAGAGGCCACAGATGAGCTTGGATGGGAATATCAGTCCTACTTGAACTGTTACCAGGAATAGTGGGAACATAACTTAGAAGATCAGAAACCAGCATTAGGTGTAAATGTTAAAATTATGAGAATTCAAGACTTTGTTACAAAAATGCTTGAACTGCATTGGTGTTAGTGGATCAAGATCCATTGGACTTTAAGAAAAAGGCAGGAAGCCTGCTGGAGTAAAAAACTAAGACACAGTCTAAACGTTACATACCAGAGAATAATTAAAGTAAATTAGGAAACTGTTGGAAGGAAGAGCTAAAGGGAAGACTACAAGGTATACACTTTACCCATTTTAGTAATTTACAGAAGCTTAATTGTGGCATTTCCTAACTCAATAACTGAAAGAGAAGTTTATATAAGACCAGGTAATTGTTGCAGGAATATTATGAAGCTGAATAACCAAACTATCAGTAAGTACTTTGAGATGTTCTACAAAGCACCGCAGGAGTAAAAAGATCTATATAATTGTTTACTACCTATGCAAACTTAATTAAGCTGAATTCAAGAAATTGTACTGAAGTAAACAATTCAGGACTTGGGTTCAAAACATACAGCCAAGTGCTTATTATACTTATATCTCCACGGTGCTCTTTTTACTTTCCCTTCTGCCTCCCACTGTGTATCCTCAGCAGCTTTTAGCTTGATTTTTCACTGGAAAAACTAAATTTGGGAATTTTAAAAATTAAAAAAACAAACCCACACACAGTTCTACAAGAATGGCCCTTGATGCAAAAGCTCCCCCTGATTTTCTCTTACTGCCCTCCTGGGCTTCTGTTTAGTAAAAGTTTCTTGTTCAGGTAGGCATTTTCAGGGGAGAATTATAAAAAAAGAGAAAGATCAATTAGGAAGCTGTAGGGCAGCTTCACCATATGGTATACCCAAAGGAGACACTAGCAACAGAATAAACTGCAACTCATCATGTCATACTGCTGTATTATGCATACCTCATTGCCTCCACTTGCAGCAGAGATCTGAATCAGAAGACATGAAATAATACCTATATGACAGTTCTCATTCTGCAAGTAGTCCCCAGCAAAATTTATTTCTAAGGTGTAAAATGAGGATGTGCAAGGTGAATAAAAACTTTCTTGAGCAGACCAAATATTGACCATCTCTGCTCCTGAATGGTTTCCAGGTTCAGGAACATGCAGGCCACTCAGTGCAGAAAGGTAAGGGTACTCCTCCAGTCCCTAAATTTGTGTCTGAAGCCTCAGCTCTCTGGTTCAATGGGTGATCAACTGTCGCCCTGCAATGTAAGCAAAATACTGCCCAAATGCTTGTAAGGCCTTTGCACTGCTGTACATGCGCACAGATGGTACAAGGTACCTGAGAGTCTGACCTAGAAATCCATCTATTCTGAGGCCTTTTTAAATCCTTTGCTCACTCTCTTTGGAGCCCTGAATGAAAATGAAAGCTTTTAGCTTTGCTTCTTTTTTTAAACATCTCCACTATCAACCACTGCTAAAGTTTCACACAGTGAAGTACCTGAAAAACCTCTGCTGAAACTCTGTGATTTAGGAAAGAGGCAAAAGAGAAAGAAACAAGGAAAGAAGGAAGGAGAAAGACAGCTCACTTCCACTGTCTTTGAAAAAGAGGAGCAAGGTGGGTTTAAAGCTCCAGATGAGACAGTTCAGACACAAAGCATAAGTGACAGACAGAACAGGTTCATCACGCATTAGAGTGGTGGAGCCTGCTGGCTGATTTTTGGCAGCTGCTTCTGCAAGCGTAACCACTTGCTGCTGCTTTACCAGCCAATGGCTGAGAGCAAAACCCAGCATCCGTCACTCGCGCGAAAAGCGCTCTATCGCTCATCAGCAGGGCTCCTTGTGCTACAGCTCTGCAGGGTGGAGGATGAGCGCTCTAGTCTGTTTATTCTTAGCTAAATTGCACTATTTTCAGGTATCATTCACAAGATAGCTGATAGAAAAAAAGCACAAAGGCTTTGGTTCAGCAGTAATGAGGCCTGCAGGTAAGCGTTTACCATGAAGATATGTCTTTTGGTTTGTTTGTGTTTCTTTTATTTTATTTTTTCTTCACTTTTAAATACCTGAGTTGTCATCATTCAATTTATAAATGTTCAAAGTACCATTCTAACTCAAAAACCACACCACAAGTCAAAACGGAATGCAATTATAAACCCTTAGTATCATTATGAAGTGATAAGAACATCTTACGCAACTGCAACTAAACATATGAAATAGCTGGTAAAATGACACTTTGCTACTGCTAAGAGGAGCTGGAAACAGGTCAGGGTGTTGACAGGAATGAGTTACAAATGTAAAATTGATCACTTGTTGGCCAAAACTTCACAGATAATCAACCTAATAACAGCTAATCAAATAAGTGTTACAAGTTAAACAAATAAATCCTTCCCTCCCAATCCCTCCTTTTGAGACTCTGCTAGCTCTGAAGTGCGAATCCATTCACTGGCCGTTTAATAGATCAGCTGATTTTAGAGTCCAGCCTTGCTCAAATTGTAGACAGACGCGAGACCGATTTCATAAAATAAAGTCTTCAGCACCAGCAACTCCTGTCACAGCACATTACCTCCCCAGTTGTACCAGCACAGCTGTCTAAGAGGCTTTGCTGTGAACCAGACCAAGGAACCGATCCAGCTGGAAGTAATCCCATGGATTATTTTTTTTCTTTTTTTTTTTCCCCCTTCCCTTCCAGCCAGATCATTTTCCCTGTCTAGCTCACAAAAGGAGCAGGAATGCGCAGGGAAGTGACAGTTGTCCCTGACCAGTCTTGCTGCTGGTACTTCAAAAATGCTAGGCCACAGCCTAAGAACTTGTATTTTAAGGCTTGTTCCTTTTAAACAGTTGCAGATTATACATGCAAAAGCAGTCATAGGTACTCAACGTTTAAAACGTGTCCCAGAATCTCTAAACGTTGGAGTGAGGTGCATAGTGCAGCCTCAAAGCTGTGCACAGCTGCATCTCCTCCCAGGATTGAATTATACAGCATTGATTACGTGATTTCTTTTTTTTCCACAATTACATTTTTCATCTTCCGTTTTCCTCTCTATAGCACCAAGATTACAGCAGCTAGGCTCAGGCTGCTGGACTCTCTGGGCTCTGTCTCCACTTAACAGAGAAGCACATGAGTATGTTCTGTCTACTCTGCTGGCTGGAGCCTCAAACCAAAGAATCCGTGATCAACTTGGAAAAGCTGAGTTGTAACAGGTTGTCCCACCCCACTTCAGTCTATCCAGGACACTTCAGTGGAAGCTTATACCTATAATTAGGGACCAGTCTTGCCTGCATTCCCGGTGTGCAACAAACTCCAAACTTGGGCTCGGATGAGCAGTAAATGGAAGGTGGAAGATTTATAATGTGCGGTTCTGATGAAATCTGTCTTGAGAACATGTAGTTAACTGGTGGTATAGACATGCTGAGTGCTATTCTGCTGAGAGCAGTTTGTTCCTGCAACATTCAGTTATTGCTTCAGGGGACTTTAAATATCATTACCTGTGGCCCAGATGATCGCAGGTATTCAGGCTCATACAAGAAATATAAGCTTTCCGCAGTGCTATTTCACTGAGACACAGATGGAGCTGCATGATTTATCTGAAGTCACCCAGGGATACAACAGCAATCAACCTCACCAGGCCTATTCCCAAAAGCACAGCCAGCCTCCATAATAGATGCTGACTAAGTACACAGTTGGCACGAGAAGTAGAAATGGATTCCTCTGCTGAATTCTGCTTATTGCTATAAACAATTTACATGGATAGCAGATTGTCGTGGGCTTGATGATTCATTGAGATGCCTTACTAGATCATGCTTGCGGTGAAAGGAGTAAGTCAAGAGCTTAACTGGGACTGCAGGTGTGACTTAGTCTCTGTGAGGCTGGTGAGGTGGCTATATTTTGGCTAACTTGTCGGCAATTCAAACCACGGATTTCTAAACCACAGCATCAGACTCAGTGGCAGGTGGCAGAAAGCCCCACATAGAGAGGCAGGAGTTGTGGAAAAAGGCATAAAATTGTCAGCTGTGAGTTATTTCGTAGTCTAAAGACGACACCACCTCACTGAAGCCATGCACGCAGTGCTCATAGTGTCTCCACTGTCTGGCATTATCTGCACTTGGTCTTTTAAGTTTCACTGATGATGATCTCAGCCCGAGTCCTCATTTACACAAAGATCTTTTATACAACTTGACCATTACAAAGGTCTTGTACCTTTCATTGGCACTTGCTGTAAGATTGTTTTTCATTGGCAGTGCAGTCTAGAAAGACCTCGAGATAAATGTGATTCAGGTCCCTGCTCTGCCCTGTGTACCACGCTCTTGAACATATGTTGTAGAGTCTATAACGGTTTCCTGTAACAAGCAATTCACTTTGTAACGGGTGATGAATGAGTATTAATATTTTACTGCTCTTGGCTAAGTACATGAAGTGGCATGTGTAGTGAGCATGTTTCAGGATTTATTCAAGTATGATCATTGAAACACTCATGTTCTCTGCAGGAGGCAAGAGGAAATAAAGACTTTGGTGGTTTTTAATAAAATTGGGGCATTCTTTGAAAGGATTTGTTCTGGTTTCGCCATTTTGGAGTATTAACTACAAAGTAGTTTGGCAAAGTTATGCTTAAATGATGTTCTAACATTTGCCACTATGTATAACTTGAGGGGAAGAAGGTTGGTTGTGAGATTCTCCCTGCAGAGACAGTTGTGCTGGGTGCTGCAGGGAGGCTGCCCAAGTCAGGGGAACAGGAGGAGGCAGTGACTGTTGACAGGATCTGCCAAGAACTGGACAACCCTACAGACTCCTTCTGTGGCGTTTCTCCATAAACATTTGATTCAGGTCTGTGGTGTATCAGTGAGATATCACTGCTGATACTAGCACCTGCTTACATTGCCACCCCTGTTAGCTCTCTGCCGTTTAGTTTCCTTTCTGTTATAGAGAGTGAGTTTCTCTAGGGGAAGGAACTGCACTATACCTGCCCTACACTAATAAAGTTAGAGGACTACTGTAATATTGTGGTATTGATAATTGTAAAAATAAGCTGTGGGTTGATGCAGTGACCACAAGTTGTCCTCACATCTATTTTAAGCCAGAGGTTTTTCTTAAGTCTCAACATCTTCACTCCCAAGACTCAACCGCGTTAAGAATGAAACACTCTTCTCACCTCCCTTTTTGGTTAACATCATTAGATTCCCATTAAAAGCTGCCATTTGGCTGGTTTGCATCCACAGTAGAAAGCAGCCATCAGGCTCTATCACTCCTTCCCTCTTTCGAATCCTAATGACTACTTTCCCCTGTTTGAGTCAACATCAGGATGTTGACACTGAATGTCTTCTATTTGAATTTCATGCCAGGCTGCTGCCTGGTGGTTATCTGATTGGTCCCTGGCATCAGCAAAACTCAACCTATGTGAAAGTCAAACAACAGAGAAACTCAGCTGTTGGGGGTGCGGGGAAACAAGACAAAACCAAAAAACCCCACCACAACATAACAAAAAAAAGCCAGCTTTTTTTGTGTGTGCTATAATAATTCAAGTACTCACTGATGGGAGGGTGTACACTTCCCCTGACATCAGATACATGAACTTTTTTTGTTTTAAACAGAGAGAATACTCATCTTCATCTAACCTAATGTGCTGATTTATCTTTACAGGGCCTAGATGGTCATCTTTTCCTCCTGTAATCAGAGCACTGGGAATCAGGTTTTGTGCTTGAGAAGTCATCTTGCCATCAACAAAGGGCTAAAGAGAAAAAGTGATTGAAATAAAGCCACACTGTCAGCAACATTTGCTTCTTGACTCTAACCTGCAAATGACTACATAACTGTACATAATTCATACATTTTCATGGAAGACAATTATATGCATTGTCTTGCACAGTAAATTACAGAACCCTGGCCAGTGTATTTCCTTTTCTGGCGATTTATCACACTGATAAAGTGTAAAGATGCTTTCTCCAATTTGTTTTTTCACCATCAACAATAAGGTGAAAGCTTGAAAAAGACACCTAGCTGAGTGCTTTCCTATTGATTTATTTTGTCTTATTAAAACCTTTTTCCTAAATACAAAGTAGCAAAACACTTAAAATCCACATGACAAAAATCTGGAGTTATAATAGATTTTTTTAAATAACTGCACAGATACTCTATACTGACTTTAGCTCTATGAAAATAAGCTGATTTTGTACAGATGTTAAATAACATTACACCATTCGTCCACCGATATGGTTATTCATAAAATACCACAGGCAACAACAGGTTAATCCTGTTAACCTTGACCATGACAGCATCAATTTCCTGTGCCTATAAGCAATGCTGGAGGATCTCCTGGACAAAGTGTTAAAGCCTTGGGTTAAAAACCATAGGATTAGACATGCAATTTCATCTATTCAAGGTTTAGAAATGCATGCTGTTTGGAGCACAGAGCAAGGGTAAGGAGTGTGCTGCAGGCCTTATGTTCCCAAGGTCAGTGAACCATGACAAGAAACCAGAAGCTGCTGCAAGAAGCTGCTTGCTGAGCAGGAGACCTCATAGAGATACCCTGTCTCCGTCCAAGCCCAGCATGCACCAACGAGCTCTGCAGCCTCTTCCTCACTGCCTCCACCAGGGCACTGGCTGACTGCTTCCAAGGTCAGCTCTGATGTAGCATAGCTGTGTAACCTCAGATCAGACTGCTGTGAAAACACCTAAGCTGGTAGAAAAAGCTGTGAGAAGCCTTGTCTAGAGCCTCTGCACCTTGCCCCGAAGCTGCCCAAGGCCTTTGCTGCAGCTGCATTGTAGCTATGCTGGTGTCTGGCTCTGTTTCCTCCTGATCCTGACCTTGCATTGCTGATTTTGACTTCCTGGATGGACCTTGGACCATCCTTGTCACCACAGACTTGTGTCTCAGGACATGGCACCAATGGGAGCAGCTGCCTCTGTCCCCTCAGAGACCTTGGCCCAGATGGAGCTCCTGTGGGAGGACGCAGCTGTCCAGGCCCCAACTGCAGTGAGTGCCAGGAGCTGCCCCAGCAGCAGGGGGGAGCAATGCTCTGGTGGCTGTGAAGCAGGGGGACATACCAGTGGACATCTTGACAGACTGCCCCATCAAGAAGAGGAGGTAGACAAAGCCTTCTTAAACCAATCAGGAAAAACCTTACAATCTCAGGCCCTTACTCCCATGGGACGCTTTAACCATGTAGAAGGGCAACATGTCAGGGTACAAGTAATCCAATTTCTGGAGTACATTGGGGACAGTTTTTTGACACAGATGCTGGACAGGCTGAGGGAAATGCTCATCCAGATCTTCTGTTCACAAGTAAGGAATAAATGTCTGGGGATGTGATATTAGATGGCAGCATTGCCCTGAGTGTCTATGAGATTGGCAGATCTGATCTGCCAGTTAAGATCCTGAAGGAAGAGAGGAAGGCAAGTAAGAGAATAATAGCCCTCAACTTTAGGGGAAGAAACTCAGTTTGTTCAGGGACCTGATCAGCAGGATCCCATGGGAAACCGTCCCAAAGAGCAAAGGTGCCCAGGAGACCTGTACAGTCTTCAGGCACTAGAACAGTCCATCCCAGCTTGTGGGACAAGAAGGAGCTGGCAGAAGACCAGCGTGGCTGAATGGGAGCACCTGGCTAAGCCCACCCTACCAAGGGAGACACACATAGGAGGAGCAGGCAGGCGCTGCCCCGCAGCAGTGCAGAAGCACTGCCCAGGCACACAGGGATGGAATCAGCAAGGACAAATATTGCCTGAAAGGTGAGTGTGGTGGGGGATGTGCAGGGCAGCAAGAGCTTCAACAGCTGCATGGGCAGCAAAAAGATCGGGGAAAATATTGGCCTGCTGCTAATTGGGGAAGGGAATCTGGTGACAAAGGACATAGCAAAGACTCAAAACATTCCTTGCCTTGGCCTTTACTGGCAAGGTCTGCTCTCAGGCCTCCCATGTCTCTGTGCTTAGTTGCAGAGCTTGGGAGTGAGAGAAGTTCATAGCAGGTGAAGACGAAGTTAGGGACCGCTTAAGTAAACTGGACAAACACAAATGTATGGGAATGAATGGGATACCTCAGAGGGTGCTGAGGCTGCTCTTTATGCTATGTCTCATTAAGATCCAAATTAAAACATGTAAAATATTCACAAGCAACCACAAATCCACAAGAAAAAGCAGAAGTCAAGAAAGCCTGAGAATTCAAATATCAGTCACAAACTATTCTCACCAATGCCTTCTATGGAGCTCCCTCTTCCCTTTCAGAGCCACTTTAGGCTATTTGACCCTGGTTATTGAACTCCGTCTTGCCCCTCAGGATTACAAGTCAAGCCGCCATGACTGTCCCAGCTTCCTAGAGACCTTTCAGGACAGGCTTACCAAAACCCATGCGGGTCGGTTCCTGCTTGCTTTAGCGGAGCATTAGAGTGCACACATTCAAACAGTAGCAATGGGTTAGGGCCAGGCAGCCTACTGTATTGTTAGGATTGCAGTAACTGATTGTAAAATAATAGTCACTTTGAGATAAAGACTACTTCTTCTGACACAAATGAGTGTTTTAGGCTTGGGACATACCTTAATGTAATATTATGAATATGGGGCATTGTTTTTAGATATGAAAAGTGTTGCTGTGGTGTAGACATCATAATATTCATGGTATTGACAGCCATGGAAGTTCTAGTTTCACAGTATTTGTAGTGTTCATAATGTCAGGTACCAGGAATACCAAAAACCACAGGACAGAGTTTCTAAATTGCGTCAACTAATTCTTATCACATAGCAGAGATATGGAAAATATTCCCCAGCAAGGTGCCACTGCACAATTTTACATCCCAGAGAGCTGTACGCAGTTCTACAGGATCTATATATGGGTAATTAATGAATCTTCTCTAACTAGCCAACCACATGCCCACTACTGAGCTTGTGAGTCAATACTACTAATTCACAATGACATCAGCTGGTGGCTGGGGATTGTCCCTCACAGTGTGCTACTGTTTAACTCATGTTTATGACACTAATTACACTGGCACATGCTAAATAATTCAAGCTTCCTTGGACTCACACACAGACGTCAGTAAGGTTTATTCATGCCCTATAAACAGTGACCCACACTGGAAACTGTGCACAGTGCATGCTGCCCCAGTTTTCAACACAGAAAATGGCAATTCCTGATACTGCTGAGGCTGCCAGACACATTGGTTTTTCTGGACATGTCTTTTTTTTCTGATGAGAAATCTTTTCCAGGTGGACTCTGAAAACTCTGCACTGTAATTAGTGTTGCCCAAGCATAATCATGGATGAAGCACCCAGTATGCTATGTGCATGACTTATCTCCTCATGGCCATGCTAGTGGTCTGGATGCAGCAGACTTAGGGCAGATGTAGAGAGGGCAAAATAGGTTTGCTTTTTCCTGGATATGTTGGACATCCTGAACAGGTGCTGCACCAATGGCCTGTATGTTTACAGTAAATCTGATGTATGCAAGAGCTGCAAACTCATGTGCATTTGTGAGTCACCTGGAGAGTATGTACACACAGGCTAGGAACTGTAATTGCCTCTGTTAGGGTGACATACAACACGATCTGAAAGTGATTTGAAAAAATGTAATTCTGAAAATGACATTGACAGAGTGAAATCACTTTCACAAGTCTTTGAGCTACTTATGTGCTGCAAAGAGACAAAGGAAGAGGAAACTGTGACCTCAGGAGACTGCTCAAGACTAATTCCATGGATGGCATCTGAATGCAGAAGTATTGAGTGATAGGGACCTTTTTCGGAGGCTGGCCTCCACTGTGGCTCACAAGCAGTTAGAGAAGCAAGTACTGTTAATGAGGAAACTGGACCTGGTTTTGTTTGTCCCCATATCTCATGAATGCATCAAACTAGTAGTGCTCCTAATTACCAACCTGTGTACATTTCAAAAATATGGATAAAACATAGGTCCAGCAGAGAATGACTAAGAGACCAAAGGCCATTTCACTTTCTACATTTAAAGTACTTGGTGCAGTGACAGCTTGCTGCAGATTTGTTTGGAAAAAAAATTCTGACAGTCTGGCAAGACTTGAGATGGTGATCTTGAAATTACAATAAAAAAACTCTATATTAGTAAAGAAACAAATGATTTGTTGAAGTTTTCTCTAAGCTGTACTGATGAGTGTCATCTGTGTGTTCAGAACAAAGCAGAGATCCTTAACTCTATGACAATTTTAGGTAAGTTTCAAGACCATCAAGACAGCAGAGAGGAAATAGCTCAAAACATATTAAAGAAATTTGCCTCAGCCTTAAAATATGCAATAATTTAATTAAGAATAGGAAAGCTAAATTTCATCCACCAGCCCACTCACCAGCCCACACATTCAAAATATATTACAGCAAGAACTCAGGCTCTCTGTTAATTTTTTGTCATAATAGACTATTTGGTACCTGCTCTTCTGCCTATTCCACATCTTTACTGAGAAATTCAATCTTTGCTGAAATTAAATCCCTCTGAAATGAGATAAAATTTTATTGACATGTTCAGAACAACTAATCTGTCACAAGCCTAAAAGCGGTGTTTTTATTCAGGAAAGAGACAGCGAAAGAATAGAATAAAACTACTGAGACAGATTTCGCTCAGCCTGTAGGACTTTGCATCTGAATCTCAAAATGGCAGTCTCCACACTGTCTTCCTTGAAGCAGGGAGGAAAGCAACGCCTTTACTATGAACTGCACATGCACAACTAAATGTCATTCTGAGTCAGGCATTTCTATTCCATTTCCCTTGCCTAATTTATGATTTTTTTTCTTTAATTTACTGATGGATGATTTTAGACTTTGGGAGAGTTTATACTACAAAGTTGTGGCCAGGTGTGTGTACCAGAAGAGGCGACTGGCATGTGCTTTTCCTCATTTACACCTCTAGATTTACCATTTGCCACATGGCATTGGCAAAGAGTCACTGAAATATTTGTGTTCTTCAAACATTGAACAAGGAACTTGATTAGTAAAAGGAACATTGTATTAACCCCAAAGCTACTGTTCTCCTTTTTCTATTTGACTGCAGAGTTTTTGCGTTAAATCCTTCTGTGTCTGGTTTCTTGCTGCAAGCCAAGATAAACAGTTTACAACATCATTGCAGCACCAAGTGCACCTTTACATTTACATTGCCTTTAGGCTGATAAGAAGCGTGATCATTTTCTTTTTTTATTAATCACATTACCTTCGTTTGGCATTTGAAAGTTGTTTCTTCTAACTGAGTAATAGTTAATCAGCCAAAAGGTCCTTTCATTAATTCACTAATTCACTTATATATTTCCTCCCAGCATATTCTTAATACTTTTCTCCTTCAAATATTACTTCATTTGTAATTTTATATCCAAACCCTCTGATCTAAACATAAAGCCCTGGGAGGCTTTATTATTATTGCTGTTATTCTTTTCTCTGCCTTTTTCTCTATCCAGTGCTTTTTCTGAATCTAGTAATTTGATCTAGCAAATCAAATCTAGATTGTAACAGACATTTTAGAAATCAGGCTACTGGAGCTTGTAGCACAACATGGAATTTGCAGTATGGTTTCAGAACACCACTGTCACGGTTTCTTGTTGCCCTTTTAAGTATCTTTGAAGCACATTTGGGTATCCTATTAAGAGCTATTAAGAGAGGGGTTTATTTCCAGCTGTGTTGTTCTTTCAACTTTGATTTCAACTAGAGTGGGATCAAGTCTTTAAATCTGAATTTATTCTGAGAAATTAAAGATCAGAAATTAAGGGTTGTTACCTAAGTCAACGTCCTCAGATAACTCCATGCAGTAAACAACATAGAGGGCTCCATTACTTACATTATGGAAGCATTTGTCATGTGTACTCTTTCTGGCCATTGGAAATTAGCACCATTACTACTAGTCCATTTTACCTGTTTAATCATTTCTTCAGAATCATTACATGGTCTTTGCTAGGATTTACTGACCCGGTTTTAAATACAGTTCCAAAATCTACTTGCTTTAGTCATCCACCAGAAATCTACCCAACATTTTTACACCATCAGATACACACACACACAAAAAAAAACAGTTTCTTTCTATGCTTTCAGGAACATCTATATCATTGTTATGTTATAGTGAATGTAATTGTATTTTTTATTATGACACACAATTCCAAACATAGTTCAGGAAAATACAGGTATTGCCTTTCAAAGCAAGCCAGGCTGATGGAATATCTTCCTTTGCTTGGGATGTTTCCACACAGAAAATAGTTAACATATTGGAATCACCATTATCTCCAACATGCAGCAAATCCTAATTACCCTGGAAGATGAACCGCCCACAAGTTTTACTCTGAAGAGCTTAGCAAGTGCTATTATTCTGTTTAGAATAGGCACAGAGAAATAGGCACAAGTCCAACATCATGCACAATACAAAACAGAGCAAGGCAATGACTCCAGATCTCCCTGATCCTAAATGAGTAACGCAATCAGGTGACTGTCCTCTCATACTCCAGATTCAAAATACAACTCTCTTGTTTTCCAGTAATATTCAAATAGGATACCTTTCCTCTTCTCAGTTCACCTTGAAGATGTTTTGAGGTTTAATTCCTTCTCTTCTTCCTCCCCTAAACTAAAAATATTATATCCCCCTTACTGATATTCTATTTCCTTCTTCAGATAGAAAATGTCATTATTCTTAGCATCCTCCACTCCTCAGTCACTTTCTTTTGTTTGGTTTGTCTGATATCTAGTTTGCTGAACTTGATTCTCCAAGACTATGTCAAATTTCTATCAGATAACATTCTCTCTGATTTTCTGTTTCCCAAAGGTGTGAAATTTAGATGTTAACTTGAATCAAAAAATATATATCCATCATAGAAAATGTCAAGGATGAATACACTCCTGTTACAGGATCCAGGTAATACTGAATTATTTATAGAAAACATGCTGTATCTGAACACAAAATAATGTTTAAGTAACCTCTCCTGGATATATCAATAAAGATTTCCAGAAAAAACAGAAAAAAAAAATAGAAAATACAAGAACGATTACATTTGGAAATTCAATAAGTGTAAAGTATTACCTTTTAAAAAGATAGACTAAAATACCACATGATTTCATCAGCTTGCAGAGAAGAAAATAGAAGCCTCTCTAGTTATTCTACAAGATCAGAACAAAAGAGAACAAGTGAGAAGAACTTACTACACACATTCACCTTTTTCTTCTGTTGGGAATATATAAGCTTTAGTTACTTGGTCTAAAGATGTATAGGAAATGTACACAGGCACCAAAAGGTATTTAAAAATGTTAAGGTTGCAAAATCAAGTATTGAAAAATTACAAAATTCTAGGCTTGATCTTACAGTGTCATTGCTGATGCACACACATGCATGGCAGCTCTGATGCTTTTCAGCTGTTGAGAATCTTCACAGTGCTTCATTCTGCTTCATCCCAGAAAAAAGGATCAAAGTATTCAGTTAAACAGTTAATTCTTACTATTCACCCTGTGAATGAAATTGCAGGACAGTCAGGGTGTTGGGACCCCCTAATTCTGCCTTATGTGCCGCTTTTCATGCTCAGTCCATGCTGCTGCATGCCCCTGTCTGCAGTTTGGGGGTAGCCAAGTAAATCCCCACGGAAGGTTATTATGCAGGGGCAATGTACCCTGCTGTGCTGAGCTTGCTGCCAGCATGTGCTCTATCTCCATATATGTAGCACAGGAGGGAAAAGACTCAGAAAGGTCTTACTAAAAACTTTTACAGTTCTGGTAGGGATGGACCTCTTTTTTCCCAAGGCAAGAGCCACCCACCTACATTTTTATTGCATGATCCTACAAGGCTTTTCCTTGCGGCCAATGCCTCATTCAATATATCACTGAGCACAGTGCCCTGAAATAACCCATCTTTCTGAGATGCGTGGAGACTGAGATGGCTTCTCAAGTCCATTTGCATCAGGTGTGTACAGTTTCTGCAGTTCAGTTACAACCTGGGGATAATATTTTTTGCTTCTAAAAATCCTTAGGACTGTTCTTTTAACACTAGCGTTATTTTCTATAGTATCATAATTATTTGCTAATTGCATACATAAAAAGAAAAAGTGGTGCTCTCATTATGGCAGAAGGAAGGGAGGAGGCACACATATATAGGCGCCATACTTTCATATGCTTTTAACTTGCCTGAAACTTTCTTGAAATTTTAAAAGAAATTCAACGCTGTATGGAAGATTAAACGTTCAGGAGAATTTTACTGAACAACAAATACTATCAAAAAACTTATCTAGAAAAAATGTGTACAATTATTATATTTTTACTCTGCACTAATTTTTACACATTAAAGTATTTCAGGGTGATCACTTCAAAGAATTTGGAACAAATGACTGGAATTTAACATCTTCATTAATAAATCAGATACTAAAAAACTTGCTTGATTGAACAGTGTTATTATTGTCAAAATGAAACCTTTTAGACACTATTTCTTTACTAAGTTTTCTATCAAATTAAAAATTGTAAGAAATGCATGATACACTGAAGAACAATATGTGATGCAAAACAGTGCAGTGGAGAAAAGCAATGGTAATATGCAGGCTGTGCCACTTACCAAACAAAAAGATAATAATGGTTAGTCAAAAAGATGGCAAATAAACTCCACATTTACGTGGAACGTAGTGCACTTCCAAAGGGCAATTTATTCCACCCTAGAAAGTATCTGAAATAGTTGGGTTGAATTGCTTTTTAAATAATTCTATTACTTTTTATTCACTATGGAGAGAACCAAGATTATTAATTTAGATACCTAAATTCCAGATAGCTGTGGTAGGTGGGATGACTGTCACCTAGAATTTCTAGGTCCTAAAGTCCAGTTATCTACCTTTAGAGCAGTATGTATTTATTTTAAAAATCCCATAAAATTCTCTTGCATGTATCCCAGGCATGGATACTTACATTTACAGGTAACTCAGGAGATAGAGCTCAAAATGCTGATGTAGGTCTTAAAAATACTCTAAATTCCTGAAAAACACATTACTATGAATTACACAGTACAGACAAAGAGGTGAGATAGATAACACTCTTCAGCTGTTTG
>VYZW01045034.1:52711-68570 GCA_013401315.1 Balaeniceps rex | reverse complement strand
CAGGCCATCAAGGAAGAGATGCAACATATAGATGGGCTCCTGATCGAGGGGTGAACTTGCCCATGGACACTATTGCACAGGTTATCCATGAATGTGAAACATGTGCTGCAATCAAGCAAGCCAAGTGGTTAAAGCCTCTCTGGTATGGAGGGCGATGGCTGAAATATAAATACGGGGAGGCCTGGCAGATTGATTATATCACATTCCCACAAACCCACCAAGGCAAGTGCTGTGTGTTCACCATGGTGGAAGCAACCACTGGATGGCTGGAACATATCCTGTGCCCCATGCCACCACCCGGAACACCATCCTGGGCCTTGAAAAGCAAGTGCTATGGTGACTTGGCACCCCAGAAAGAATTCAGACAACAGAACTAATTTCTGAAACAACCTCATAGATACCTGGGCCAAAGAGCACAGCATTGAGTGGGTATATCACATCCCCTATTGTGCACCAGCCTCTGGGAAAAACAAACGATACAATGGGCTGTTAAAGACCATCCTGAGAGCAATGGGTGCTGGGACATTCAAACATTGGGATACACATTTAGCAAAAGCCACCTGGTTAGTCAACACCAGGGCATCTGCCAATCGAGCTGGCCCTGCCCAATCAGAACTTTTACGTGCTGTAGAGGGGGATAAAGTCCCTGTACTGCACATAAAAAATATGCTGGGGAAGACAGTCTGGGTTACTCCTGCCTCGGGCAAAGGCAAACCCATGTGTGGGATTGCTTTTGCTCAAGGACCTGGGTGCACTTGGTAGGTAATGCGAAAGGATGGGGAAGTCTGATGTGTACCTCAAGGGGATTTGATTTTTGGGTGAGGATAGCCAATAAATTAAATCGTATGGTTGCATTAATTGCAATACAATTAAATACAATATTAATTGCTATATAATACTGTATGTCATCACTTCTATGCTGGCTATATGCCATATCAACGGTATTACAGTAAGAATCACCCAGATTAATGAAGAATGAACTTTGATGAAACTGATTAAAGTACAGCAATGATAGAACTGACAATGGAACCAGAACTGGCTTCTGCACGCAACGTTCCAACACTGCACACCATCTCTCCTGCTGTGAGGGACTGTTATGACAGACGGAGCCCAAAGTCATGGACTAAATGAACTCAACGGACATTTTAGAGGGATGGCGCATAGACTAAGGGAATGATATCTGTGTGTATACATCAAAAGACAGGGAAAGTGGTGGTGATTAATTGAAATGTATTGGAAAGTGTGGGACCTGGGCATGACGTAGATGGTATAGAATAAGGGGTGGATACTGTCCTGGTTTTCGCTGGGATAGAGTGAATTTTCTTCCTAGTAGCTGGCATAGTGCTGTGTTTTGGATTTAGTATGAGAATAATGTTGATGACACACTGATGTTTTAGTTGTTGCTAAGTAGCACTTACACTAGTCAAGGACTTTTCAGCTTTCCATGCCCTGCCAGTGAGAAGCTGGGAGGGAGCACAGACAGGACAGCTGACCCCAACTGGCCAAAGGGATATTCCATACCATATGACGTCATGCTCAGTATATAAACTGGGGGGAGTTGGCCAGGGAGTGGCAACTGCTGCTCGGGAACTGGCTGGGCGTTGGGGTGGTGAGCAATTGCATTGTGCATCACTTATCTTGTATATTCTTTTACTGTTATTATTTTCCCTTCCTTTTTTGTCCTATGAAACTGTCCTATGCCAACTTACAAATTTTACTCCCCCCCCCCCCCCCCCTTTTCTCCCCCCNCCCCCCCCCCCCCCCCCCCTTATTCTCTCCCCTGTCCCACTGTGGGGGGCGGGGAATGAGGGACCGGCTGTGTGGTGTTTATCTGCCTGACGGGTTCAACCACAACAGGGAGGATCCTGGGGAAGGGGGCTCAGGAGGAAGAGAGGTGTTCTGTGCATGTATTCAATCACAGTTTAAAGAGAATTAGCTCAAGTTGCACTCATGGACCCTTCCTATTCCCTTATCACAAACATTTGTCTGAATTTATTTGGCTGAACGTCTGATGAAAGCGAATGTCAAGGTTGCGTTGCCTGCCCTGAGTGCCAAATTTGGCTTGCGTGCAGGAGCGTGCCTGTATTTGTCCAATCCAAGGAGAGATGGAGCGCCCTTTGATTTACCTTAACAATTATAATCAAAGCCACGCAGCTCAAATTATGAATGTTTGATCTTCAGAGCTTATAATCAACCCAGAGAAGAAACACCCCAGAAGCTATTTTATTGAATAAATTTAAATAATGCATTAATTTTAGAAAATAATTGCATATGAGCAAATGCCTAAGTTAATCAAAGTATTAATTTGTTCAGCTCTTAGGGATATGTAAAAACTTAAATAATGTGTAAATATCACACTTGGCATGTGCATACTTACCACAAAATATGGTTAGATGTGTAGTGCACACATAGCTGAATAGAGACTATGTAAATGCATTTTAATGATACTTAATGGGGGACTTCTATACCATTTCCAAACCTGATATATATGAAATTGTACAAATCCAGTTTTGGTGCACATGTTAATGCATATTTCCCTCATGACTGGTGGAGAATCCCAGTCAATGTCATGCATGGAGACGTGCTGGTAACACACAGCCTTTTGGCAAAACTTCTTGCACATAGTAAATTAAGTGCAAAGTGTGTCTGTATTTATGAAGGATCCCAAACTGTGCAACTCAGCTGGAAAAAGAGAGAAACGGGAGAGGTGCCATTGCCATGTGAAACGCCACCACAGCTGGTACCGCAAGTGATGAGAGGTGGGTGAGGCATGCAATGGGTCATGGTTTGCTCCTCTGCTGCCTCTGGGCTCAGCAGCAGCGAGCAGGACCTGTGCAGCCCAAGCAGGTTGGGGTGGAGCTTTCCACAGGCTCCCTCGGGAGCTGCAATCTTCTTTTTGAAAGGGATCTAGGAAATTATGAACCTAACTTACAGTGGCTCCATAGCATGTGTGGGTCTGCTGGCAGATGTTGAGGGCTGGTGGCAAACTCTGGTAGCCTTCACTGTAGTTTGGCCACCCCTTGCAGCCCATTAGGGTTTGCACTGTTTCTGCATCTGTACTGAGCAAACGGTGGCTGCGGCAGGGAGAATGGTGATATCGTGCCAACGCAAATGATAGCACAGAAAGCGGATATTTAAAGTTGAAGTTAAGGCACCTCTGGTCCTGCTGTGCCCGCTTTGTGTATGTGATATATTCATGGAGAAAGGTACTGTGTTCTTTCCTAGATTGACAGGAGATTTTCATTTCTTACAACGTACCGGTCTTGATCTGATTTAGCTATTTCTATCCTGGCATGTGGCACTGGTGCGGCATATTAACAGTCTCGCAGCAGTCTTCAGTGGGCTCAATAAAATTAATGCAAGTATTAGTCAAATACTGGCTGACAATTTTCTTAGGCTGGGCTCTGACAAGAGTTGTGGTTGGGAAATTATTATTTTTCTTTTGTTATTTCATTTCACTTAATATTGATGTGTGGGGCGATATATATGATGGTTATTTTTTTTTAAATAGGTTCTTTATCCTGACTCAGTCAGGGAGTGGAGTCTGGTATTTGTATTAAATATTGTATCAAGTGATTTGCAGTAGCTGTGGGGTTTAGTGGGATGAGAGCTATTTGTTTTTACACAGAAACCTGTGGTTCCTTTTGTTAGGGCTTTGGATTGCTTTTATGCTCCATTCTTACAGGAGAAATGCAAATGCTACTGAAAAATTATATTTTGATTACAGACACAGATAGCAAAGAAGCATTACAGAAGAGGTTAGGTTTGTCTGCTTTTTGCCTGATTTTTTTTTTTTTTGAAGTATGGAAATTATATTCTACTGCCCTCCAGCTGAGAAAATGGCATGCAGAAGCTTGGATGAGAAACGCAACATTGCAGCCGCTGTCGGCCTGGGCTTTAGTGGTCCAGCCCTGTACGAAGTTACAGGGGAAGGCACCCCAGGGACAGCAGGCCCTTACGGGGATTTTGGGGTTGACGTGGGAAAACCAGACTGTGAATGGGCTGAACATGGAGAAGCCAACACGTAATTTTGCACCCAGACTAGCAGAGACGCTGCAGCAGCTCACTCAACAGGAGGGCCGTGTCTGAGCAGGATGAGGAGGGAAGCGGCTGAGATGCTTGCTAGGGGCTGCTTTTCCCGTAAGCAGAAGCCAGCAGGGGCTTTTCGTGCCGGCAGCCTCCAAACTGGAGCTCCCTGCAGCTTTCCTTTCGTTTTGTTCATGGCTCTCTCATCCTGCCAGCCCCACACTGGTGCTGGGGAAAACTCCCTGCAGCCTCATCGTGCTCCCTGCACACATGCTCTTCTGTTCCTCCTTGGTTTATTTATCTTAACTCATTAAAGTAAATTTATGGATTTATTGCTGTTCCCCCTAGGAGGGGGTGACCCTGTCCTTGGGCAAGGCTGTGCTCTCTGGTGGCACGTGACACTGTCTGGATGTGATGCTGGTTACTTCACCGGCTTGCTTGGCTTTCTTCTTCATCTGTGGAAGCTTCTGAAATATGCATCCTTTGAATTTTACTGTCACCAGGTAATCTGATTGATGTAACGGGTGGCTGCCAAAATTCAAATGGGCCCTTGAAGCTGATAGGCAAGGTATATTGCATTATGAGCTGACCTGTTGCACCCTAGGTTATTTCCTTGCTCATGCAGAACAGCTATTTTATTCTGTCCTTCTGCAGCTTCTGAAGAAGAGCAGGGAGGAGTAATTGGAGCATTTTGTGGAGGAAAAAGGGCCTTTCCAGACAGTTGAAAGACACACAAACTCCATTTCATCTTGGCTTATAAATCAGCACTAGAAAAGTGCTATAGTTCTGCTTTTCTTGTCATCTAGTACGTTAGGAACAGAAAGCAGTGCATTTAATGTTATATACTCAAATGTGGTGGCATTTATCTATTCAGCCATGTTTACAAGAGTAATTACAAGTCAGATTAGGTGTGATGCTTGCTGACCTTTAAGGAAGGGACCAAAACAAAAGGCAAAACAAGTTTTACAAATGTTAGGCAGAACAAAACCCTCAACTACTTGCCACAATCTCAGTATATATTTGCATAAGGAAAGTAAAAGACTTGATGCAGACAAAACATATTCTGATTGGTCCCAGTAAAAATTTCAGGCAAAGTGACTTTAAAAGAAAAAAAACCAAAACCCACAATGCAATTTTCTTCTGTGACAGCTAGGGGAAAAAGGTTGCAATCCTCCAATTACAATTTTTGAAACTATAGAATAATCAGTGCTAGCAGCAAAAATAGGATTCTCCTGATATTTTTCAATTGTGTCTCAACTGTTAAACCCTGATTAGCTTAAATACAAGTTTGTTATTTAAATGTGAAAATAATTTATGGTAGCACAAGATAGAAATTGGAACTCAAAAATATTAATGTTGGCTATTTATCTACCGGTTGCCTCCTATGCAAGCAATTAATTTGAGAACTCAGGTATTTTCATGCATTCTGTGGGATGCTTTTATGCAATTTACATAGAAAAATTGGTTATTTTCAAATTACATCTCATACACTGAAGAAATTGCCCCAAAGTGGCGTTGCTGGCATTGCCTGTTCAAGTTGCCCATGCAGAGCCTGCGTTCCCATCCTGCCTGGCAGCTGCCCCGGCCCCTTCCTAGCACGAGCAGAAATCGCCTTCCCATCGCATGGTTTTGCAAAGTGTAAGGGAAGCAGCTGGGGGCCCCTTCAGTCCCAGTTTGGGGCAGCTTGTTCTCCAAAGGCGATATGCTTTGCCCATGGGGGAGTGTGAAACCTGGGCAATTCGGGCAGCTGGAGAAACCGCTCCTGCTTTTCAGTAGGGCTGAGGCCAGGTGCTGCCGCAGCGGGGTGGCAAGGCCCCTTTGAGGATGGATATTTGCAAACTTTGGTGGCTTCTGAATGGAAAAATTTGCCCAGATGCCAGTGTTGCCACGAATGATCCCTTGAGTTCTTCCTTGTCAGCTGATTTGGTTATGGAGATCTGCTTGGTTTTGTCTCCCCTGAGCATCCATGTGTATGAGAGAGATAATTTATTAATTTCCCTCCATCACCTGCAGAGTCCTCTCAGCACAGATCCTGTGCATGTGTGCCCCCATTTGAATTGCTTTAATAGCACAGTGACAAAAGCAAAAATTTTGCCTGGGGAACAGAACTACCGTATAGATTTTAACCTTAATATTACTTTTAGAATGTTTTCCCCACACCACCTGTGGTGGGCTGTAATTGCTTCTTCCCTTTTACCAGGAGCACCTGGAACTGCTCTGCCACTAATTTCACTGGTGTAATTTCTCTCCCAAAGGAAAAACTAAGGCCAATTCTCTTTTAGATGAGAGTCGACTTCTGTCACGTCCCAGGCTATGCAAAGCTATATAGGCTCCCCCTGGGATTTTGCAGACTCTCATCTGTGACCAGCTGCATTTCCATGGCACTATCGGTTATCTTCCCAGACCACTGCCTGTTTTGCTTTTCCAGGGGACACGACAACTGCTCACCCCCTGATGTTCCCGTTGAGGCTTAGTCGAGGAAGGACAGTGAGCTGCAGGACAGTGAGCTGGCTGGCAGTAGCCCAGTATTTGTGTTACAGGTCTTAGGGTCTCTTTTCCTTTTTGTCAAGCAGGTTCCTCTAGTTTCTCAAAAATACTTAATAATAAAAAATTACTTTGGATTGCTTGAGCATTACACTTCCTGAAATACCGTTTGACAAAAAAGTGGGTTCAGTGATACCCACTGTTAGTAGCTTAAAATACATTTTGAAAAATACATCTCTGTAATACACCTCTTGCTTGGTATTTTTATTTTGTTGCTTATTCTGGGCATACTGATTTGTCTGAACACCCACAGCTGAAGATTATGGGCATTGCAGTAGCAAAGCCTAGCAATTATATCCCCTTCTCTGTGCCAGCCTGGAGGCTAATCCCCGTGTCCCTTTGTTTCTCTTCCTTTGTTCCCTGGTAGAAAAGAAAATGCCCCTGGCCTGTCACCTTGGCTTTATGTTTTTAAAGTTTTGCGTGTTTTTCTAAAGATGGACAGAATTTTCCATAGGGGACAGGCACCACATCATGTCTGCAGGACCTCTGTCCTGAGGCAGATGCTGAATTAATGTATTTCACATGAATGAGAGGCACATGCAGAGAGGGAGAGCAGATCAATGTTTAATTATGCAAATAGTCTTCCAGGCTTTAATATTAAACTGGAATAAACCTGTCATAACAGCTATGCTGGGGACAGGCAGTGAGTGAGCTGCTGTGCCCGGGTGCTGCATTGGCAGAGGGGACACGGTGGGTGTGGGTGCAGGGGCTCAGGGTCCAGCTGGTGGCTCCTGGCATCGCTGGAGAGCTGCACCCAGGGGCTGAGCTGCACCCAGCTCCTGCTCACAAAGGAAAGAGATGAAGTTTCTGGGTGAAAACTCAGTATAGCTGGGTCTGGCTATAGTGTAGCTTTGTACAGTGTTGTTATTTAAAACTCTCTCAGTATTAATTCAGGCTCTGCTTGGCTCACCTGATGTGGACGTATGAAGATACTTGTCTCTGGTGCTCTCCTGCCAGCTGTGGCTGCAGTGACTTGCACAGTGAGGACTGTGAAGTGAGGCACTGCACTCTGACAACCCTGTGTTCAATAGGGCTTTTGTAATGAGGAGGCCGTTTAATTGCACTGGACTTCATGAGCTTGTGTGGGAATCCAAGTATGAAATTTCCTCTTGGCGAGTGCTTTTCCAGGAGGGTGGGAGTTAGCTCTCTGCCTTGTGGGGCTTCCCTGCAGTTTGTGAGCAGTGTCTGTAGAGCCATGAAGCCTTCTGGAGGATTCAGATACAGGTGCACAAGTGTTATGATGATGGAAGAAAACCATTTGCAAAACTTGACATGCTTTAAAACGTTGTTTCTCTTAACTCTTTAATATGGCACCTTCTCAGTTTTAATTCAAACCTCCATAGCAACATTCATATTTCTGCTCATTTTATCCATCCGTTTCAGCATCCCTGTGTCTCACCAAGTTGCTGGTAAGCCTCAGGAGGAAGGCAACATAGCACACAGGCACTGCGTGCCTCCTAGCAGGGATGAGGCTATTTGACCATTTGAGTGTGTTCAAATCCAGAGGAAAGGTAAAAGCTGCGCACTACAAAGAAGCTTTAAGGGAACAGATATACATATATTTTTTTCTCTTTAATGTCTCTTTTCCCTTTTTCCCAGCAGGGAGTCCCCCCACCCCTTGGTGCTTGCATTCAGTGCAGTGGCAAGGCATACAGTTAATATGGCTGGTGCGTTTCTCTTAATGAAGGTGGTGTTGAAGCTGTGTGGGTTTCCCTTTCCTGTGCCGAATTTTGGGATCTTTTCTGCTTTTGTCATTTTCCCTGTTTCTTTTTTATACCCTGTTGGATCCTCACGTGGGTGAGCAGAAGTGCTCATCTGTGAGATGCTCTGGGGGAGATGGTAGGGAGGGCACATTTCTTCTGATACCCTGCTTGCCTGGTAGTTGTGTTCAGCATAACTCTTACCTTGCATAGTTAAGATAATGGAGGAGGAAGAAGAATATTGCCTGCTGTTGTGTTAGATTAGGTAATGATTTTCTAGCTCTCACAAGCTATATCAGGAGTTTGTGCCTTGATTTGCTATCAAAAGAAAGTCTTGAATAATGCAGAGTAAGGTATAAGCAGCAGAGCTACTGCTGAGCATGGTTTTACATTGCCTCTGTTGAATATTCATGGTGATCAAAGATCACACAACTTTGTTTTCTAGAGTTAAAATATTTTTTGATAGCCTGGACGATTCCAACCTGCACGATAGGTATTAATACAAATATCAAATAGCTCTGTTACCTCCTCTAAAGCAATGGTTTTTTAGGCAGTGGACAGAGGGACTGAAAACACAAGTCATGATAATATTTTGGGTATATCTGACAAAAACAAGCACTTCAAAATTATAATTTTTATTCTTTGCCAATTCTTAATTCAAAAGTCTTTGCTCTAATACAGTTCAAAGCCAAAAGATGAGCGAAGGCATTCCCATCCGCAAACTGAGATAACAGAGTTCCATTGCCATCCACCATGTTTCTGAATTATTTATTATGAGAAGAGCTGTCATGAGGTGCATGGTATGATGGGGAGGCAGAAAATGAGAATATTTGTCACTGCAGGTTTGTAGAACTGTCTCGTGCTTTAACACTTGCTTGGGGAGGGGGAGGCTCGTTGCGTAACGAACACACAGAAAATGTGTCTGGTTGTGAAGGAGGATGGTTAGAAGTGAAATAGGGCCAGTATTTGCCTGTTTGCTTTTATGATATGCTAAGGGACCTGCTTTTCCCTTTGGGGTCTGCATGTTTCATTAGTAGGGTTTCGCAGTAGGGAGAGAAGGTAATTGAATACATTTTGGGCTGCGACAACGAGCTCTTCCCTCTAACAGAATCATGTTTTGCAGTTTTCACTCTCAGCTTGCTGACAAGATGATAAAAGGTAGCGTGGTGTGTGTGCCTTGTTACATAGGCGCTTTACTTCCAAAGGTAGGTAGATAATTTAAAAAATGCTCTGCTTGAGAAAGGCAATTAGAGGACAGAGATGTGCAACTTTAACATGCTAATACAGGGAGAGGGATTGATCTTTAATCAGGTTTAGGGGGTAGGGAGGATGCGAGAGCTGGATTTCTGGGCATCCCCTCCTGTTTGGCCTCAGGTGTGGGACAGTCTCGGAGGCGTCTGAGGCTGCCAGTGAAATGCCCCTTAAAATCACTGCTCCTGACTCTGACTGGGGTGCCAACACTAGGGAGCTGCTGCAAATGATGGGGCTTGAAGGGGGCTCTAAACACTGAGGACAGGACGGAATCACCTGATAATCTAGGGGATTTCGATCTTTCCTGGTGGTTTTGTGCTAAGTAGGAGTGTCCCAATGAAGCATAAACAGGGCAGCATTGGCAGCCGGTTTCCTTGATGCCGTTGAGGGTGGGTGAGAGCTAAAGGAAGGATGAGGGATTACATCTCTTTCTGATGCTTGGTGGTGGCTGAAAGCTTAGACTGCAACTCCCATCGCATCAGCAGACGGGCGTATGTGAAGGTGAGGAAGAATATGGATGTTAGTGGTGCAAGAATATGGAGAAAGCGGAGAGGCCAGGAAGGGGGAAGGGATGAACAGATGGGAGGTAGAAAAATAGTGAGCAAGGTGGAACGGGAGGGAAAGCCTTTCTGCCAGACGCATCCCCGTTTCCATGCCTGCGAGAAGCTGTTCCCCAGCGAGGAGCTCGGGTACCTGCAGATGGCAGCTGCGACACAGGAGATGGAGTTTGCCAGTTCTCCGGCAGCAAAATAAAGACCGGTATGAATCAAAGGGGAGAAAACAGCCACATTTCTCAGTCTGCAGTCTGTGTCTGCCTGTGCTGCTGGCTCCCTGGTGCAAAAGGGCTTCCAGAGAGCAGACCTGATGGGCAGACCGGGGGCTGTGTGGTTGTGGGGACTTTGTGATGCCCCTCTATCAGGGTTTAACAGGGCCTGGGAAGGAACCCCACTATGTCCTCATAATCCACTTAGTTAAAACAGCTGAGAAAGCAGAGGGGGAGTATCAGGCACTGCTTCCCAGCTGGCTGATAGCTGTAGCATGGAGAATGAGAACTACAAATGCTTAAAGGAAAGCCCCTGCAGGGTTTTGCTGTTCAGCCCTAAATCCTTCCAGCCTGCCACTGGGTGCAGCGTAGCCCTGTTGTTGATGGCGCAACGCTGGGCCCAGGCAGTGAAACATCCATGGTTACTTGAAAAAGCCAAAGGGGGAAAAAAGGTTAAAAACTTGAATAGGACAGTGGCAAGAGCCGTTAACTGAAAAATCAGCGAATGGTATGACGAGTGAAGGATGACCTGGCAAACCCTCTCTCATCCCACTAGCATGTCTCTCTCTCTGTTCCTCTTTACTGCTCTGCTTTTATGTTCCCTTTGGGATCATGCAGACAACAGGCAATCAGGCAAGGATTTGCAGGGAAGATTAGGAACACGTGTTGTATTTTGATTTTTTTTTTTTAATCTCTTGTGGCATAATAGAACAATGCCAATGCATTTTTTTCAAAAGCACCTCAATCCTTGTTGCTCTTTCTGTGGATCACTGAGGATAAAAGTAAAGTGGTCTGATTGCTGCACTTTATATATGATGCATTCAAATACATTTAAACACATTCTGATACTGCAAACTCATGATAAAAAAGCTAGGAAATGCTAAAAGAAGGCTGTTTGGGGAAACATTTTGGATTTTGCAGGCTGTTTGCGGGTAAAGCAAGGTATCTGGCTAGCCATGCAAAATTGTCAGCAAGTCAGTAGCAGGCTTGCTAAAATTGTGCACTAATGTAGGCTTGATAGCATGGAGGGAGGATCACCTGCTCTGCTCTTCTCACATTCATGTCTATGTTGGACTCTACGCTCTGGCTTGTGGTGAAGTGGCTGTTGTGTTTCCTTGATTTCTGTGATCGTCTGGTGCCTGTACTCAGGTCTAAGCAGCCCACACTGTGCGTGGCTACTCTGCCCCGTGTTGTGTGTGGTGTGCACGCTCAGCACTGGCATCACAGGGGGGTTTTGAGTAACGCATGAGGTATCTGCACCAACCACAGACTCCTCTGGCCATCCAGATTAAGTTTGAACTCAAGTGCATGTTTTAGGCCATTTTCAGGCCACGTCATGGCCTAGATTGAGTATCAGTGAATTGAACCTGAACAGATGAATGGATGCCATAGGGCTGAGTGCTCATAAACTCAGCTGCTGTATTTGGTTGCTCGCATAGCAACTTCGTTTAAAGCACAGATAAGGGCAAACACTGCTCTCCAGTCATGTCTTCCATTTCAAAGAGCAGTAAATCAGGCAACTGTTGCCTTTGCAACTTCTGATGACTAGAAACACGATATGCATTTTTGTATCATGAGGAAGTTAACAGTAGAAGTTACTATGGTGCTTCCTGGTTTCGTTGTGGTACCTGAGCAAAGCAAATTTGGAAAGACCTGCAGTAAGCTGCCTTACATGTTCCTGTATGGCTCTTAGAGCGAATGTCAGAGAGGAGCAGAGCTCAGATTTGCTACTTGAAAGCTTTAAGTGTCTTACAATAACCTGGATTTATAGCTATTTGGAAAGGATGCAGCAGAGCAGAGCAAGTTGGGGAACCCCTGCTGGAGACAGAAATTTGACTTCAAGTAGTAGGCACAGCTCTTGCTGCGGTTGCTAGCAAGGAGCTCACAGACTCTATTATTTGATGGCTAAAAGCATCTTACAGCTGTTTAAACTTACAGCAGTTTGAGAAGAATGCAACAGAATGGAACGAATTGTTCGTATGGGTGGTATGAGCCCATGCGAACCTGGGCTGTGTGTCCTGGATGAGCAGGTGTGCCCCTGTGGGGTTTGTCACCTCCAGGGCCACCCACCAGCAGCTGGGCTTGTCCCAGCAATCCTGAGTTGCAGGACTGGGATTTGGGCAGCGAACAACGTGATCGTAAAAACAGCAGATTTAAGCAGAGGACATTAGCATTTGGAAAATGAGGAAGCAGAAACCCAACCACAAATGCTTTTCTCTGGAGGAAATACATGCCAAGGAACTGTTCTTGCCTGAAATATCGGCCCTGTGGAGCTCTTACCTAGGGCTGAAGATGTAGCTGTCAAGTTAAATGAGTGTGGCTGGGTCTGAGACAGTCTCCTTGCTGCAGGTGTGTGTGCAAGTCCCTTACGTGTCAGGATATGTCCATTGGGCACGACAGGTAACAGCCAATGGCTTACGTAAGTATGGAGTGGTGCCTAGGAGGAGCTTAGCTAGGACATCTTGGAAGCAAAAGCATGCTGTAAGAACAGATCTTAACTGAGATTTTAATTCCCTGGACTGACCATAGTCAAGTGGCTTTAAAGGTAGGACGTAGGGATTGATTTTCTGTTGGGAACACAGTTCTCTGCCAGCACACCCACCAAAATGCAGGGTCTTGGCTTTCCCTCTTGTTCTTTATACCGGTCTACTGCTTCAGAATGAAATTGAGGTGCTCTGTACAGTACTTTGGCCTTAAACCTTTGTGAACATACATCAATGCTTTAAAAAAAAAAACCCAAGCAAACAAGAGAAACCACACAGAAATATGTAGTTTTTCCAATGTACTTTGAGAACTGGCAAGTGCATATTTCCAGTGTTTTCAAGATCTTTATGGATCAGAGGTTCCAGAGATGTATCTAGTTTTAAATGAGGCTGAGATTCTTTTGTGCATGTGGCCTAAGAAACCTGAATTTAAAGCAAGTACAGCACCATAGTGAATTTGTGAGACCTGGAAACACCTCCAGGGAGCATCATTCTCCCACCACTCTCCTGTACAACACAGCTCCTATTATTTGGAGAGAAATGTGAAAGCTTCTGTAGTAACCCTGGTTCATTCTCTGTGTGAAAAGGGAGTTCAGGGTGCCGGGAAAAGGTAATTTAAGGGATCTCCACTGCTTATCGGCTCTGCCGACTCTCATGACTTTACTGGCATCGTGGCATTTGGTGCTAATGCCACAGCTCCTGGGGAAATCTGAGCGTGTCGGAGTATTAGCATCTCTTAGGCTTGTGATCCTGTGGTAAAGGGGAAAGCTAAAAATGAGACACAACTGCAAGTTAAAGAAGCAACATTCGGAAGGGAGGAGGGGGGGAGAATACATTTCACCAAAACATTTTTGAGGTTTAGGGACTTGGTTTGAGAACTCTGTTTTGATGACACACTCGCTAATAAGTCCAAAAAGAGATTTATCTTTGTTTTCATGGAGATTTTGACTTGGGTGCAGTTAGTGATCTTTTGTAACCCTAAATCAATCCTGTCTTCTGGCCAGTTATTCTCTGTTTTGTCTGTACTACTGAGCTCATTTTCTTTTCTCAAATGTGGTATAAAATTTGTATGTGCTTCCTGAAAGTTGAAAGATTTAAGTGCTTTGTGGAGTGCTGTTCAGTTGATGTGCCCATGGCACACAGAAATTTAGGGTAAAAGTTCTTTTAGAGGTGCTGAGGACTATGGTCCTGCTTGAAAGATTAGTGAGAAATTCAGCTACACATTTGTCAGAACCCATAAAACTTGCCAAGACTGCAAATATGTGATGTCGGGCTTTGGTGTTGACTAAGCACAGTGCAAATACAGGTGGGTACAAAAGCTGGAAACAAGAGGTTAGGTATAAAAAAAATCCAAACCAAAACAAGACCCAAGACGATGGAAGAGAGAAAAATCTCCTGCCAAAAATACCCCTTTAATTGTTCACTGACAGAAAAGACAACTTCCAGAAGAGATTGTCTTCCCAGATTCTTCTGTGAGAAGAAACCTAATTACTGAACCAAAACAGTACACGTATTGTAGGCTGATAATAATGTATTAAATATAAAATATACAAAAAGTCTGAAGAAGCCATGCTGTATTTCCTTCAGATTGTGGATTGCCTCTCTTCCAAAGATACTGGATGTTTACCTGCCCAGTACTAACAGCACTTAAATATATTTTTGCTGTTTGTAAATGAAATATTTGAATTGGAGGTAAAGGCTCAGGATTATCAAGCTCTCCACTGCCAGCAAAACACGTAGGTGCTGAAGGAGCCGACTGCTTGCCGGTCCTAGGGTGCAGGTAAAGCTACTTTCTGATTACCAGAGACGATTCAGACTCTCAGACATTGCCTGACTCTTCATCATCTTGGCATCGTGCTGAATATCAGTAGCAGGCAGGGAAGGGGGTTCTTGTATCTCTGTCTGAGATGCAAAATTGTGATTTCTGCTCTCTGTCCCAGGTATGTGCCTTGCAGGCAGTTGGACAGGAGCTTTCCCTCTGCAGAGAGCCGCTCTCTGGGGTTTGCAGAGAATAATTTTTCCACAGCCTTGTTTTCAGCTTTATGCAGATCTGGCTTCATTTTTTGGGGGAAGCAAGGAGGCTTTCCTGCCGGGAGAGTGTTTCACTGCTGTCCTGTTTTGCTGGTATCCTGAGGTCAGTGAGTGTCCCCAGTTATGAGTAAAGGACCCTCAGTGGGACTGTGGGCTGGAGATGTGCTGCTTTTTGCCCCTTCTGCCCCTCCTCTGAAGATCTGATAGAAGAAATGCCTTTGAGAAAGGGTTTTCGACCTGCTTCAATGAAGTAAAGGATTACTGAGAAGCAGCAGTACCAGGGAGTATGACTGCAATTTTCTCTTGCATGATTTGGCTGAAGATCAGAAATGTGCTTCAGTGAGTAGGAACATCGTTGATTAAAATGGCGTGACTGTTGATGCCATATTACAGCGGTATCTTGCAGTGTTGCTAGCTCAAACCTATCTTTTCTTGTTAACTTAAAGTTTAAACTCTGAGAAGCCTGTAGGAATTTAAAAATCACCCCCTGCAACCTATGCAGACCTTGAGGTATGAGCCAGACTGAGAGATAAACTAAGAAAATGCATATTTGCTTTTCATTCACGCTTTCTTATCCAGCTGAAAGAGCTCTATACAGCTTTAAATGCTGTTGCATCTCATTTTTAGTTGAATATAAGGTGATGGTAACAGATTAGGTGTCAGATACCTTGTGATGTGAGGACAACTACCTGGCAATGACATATTATTAACAGTAGTTTAAATGATTGCACTTGTTTCGGAACAAAAAGTGGAGTTCTATCTATTTTTAACCTGAGTTTCTGAACTATCTGATTGGAACTTAGTACTGGGGAGGCCTTAAAATAAATAAAATTTTTCTTCATGATGATCATTAGGGTGTGATGGTTGTGCATTATTTTTAGGTGGTGTTGTCAAATCAGAGGAGTTGAAAGCTCACCCCTCAGCTAATTGTTTTGGGGGGGGGAGGGGCGGGATTTTGTTTGGTTTTGGTGTTTGCTTTATTTCTTTTCCAAAAGCTGAAGGTGAAAATCTCTCTGTATATACCTATGTGCCCCTTCTCTGTGGTTGATGTTATTTATGGA
>VYZW01045034.1:5211-47711 GCA_013401315.1 Balaeniceps rex | reverse complement strand
TCCTCATGTTGTTTTAATGTTACCATATTTTAGTTTGTCTCCCATTATTAACTAATGGATTGACTCCCCATCAAAGCAGGTCACTGCTTTTTCCAAGTACTGAACTGAAAATCATGACCAAGTCTTGTATACAACGACACTTTGTGCTGGAAAGTCATTGGAATGATTCAGGCACCCACTTTGGTGCTCATCCATTAGGGGAGGACTTCATGCATGCTTTACTTTGGGAAATGAGTGTGCATTTATTTCTCTGTTTAATTGGATTTTTGTGTGAGTGAGATTTGTTAATATCGTTGTATCACAAACTTTTCTGGCTTGCCATAGAAATCTTCCCAAAAAGGGTTAACAGGTATTTCTAAACAAGATCCTCGAGGCCAGAGACATTCTTAATAGTTGAGGTGACCTGGGAAGTGGTCGTAGCCTCAGATGGAGTTGCTGTTACAATCACAATAACTCAGCTATCATATCATCAAATTCTCTGGCTCCCTGAATTGCTGATCTCACTTCTGAGCTTTCTGTAAGTGGAACTTCTGAGTCCCAGATGTAAGAAAAGCCTCAGCAGCTTTTAGTTATCTTTTTGGCAATTTCCATCAAAATGTCTGACTAAACTTTACAGCCTCCAGCTGCCTACTTGGCACTAGCTTTAGGGAACTGAGCCAGCACTAATGCCAGCCCCACTGGGGTCTGGGCCTGCCCTCGGGCTGTGATGGCTGGTGTGGTGCTGGTGGTGCTTTTGGTGCAGAAAAAGAGCATTCTCACAAACACAAAAATAAGGCACGAGTCAGCTGGCACGCTCAGCTCATGCTGCTGTAAATAAGCTCTCAAGTTTTCTGAAGGCTGGCCCCAAAGTGACAGCCTTTCCATTGCCACAGGAACATGAAAGTCAATAGTAAAGATTGTAAAGTAACAAAAGTCCATAGTAAAGATTTCATCCTTGTGAAGACCCCAAACAGCGACCTGTGTGAGGAGTACCTGCTCTAGCCTGAAGTTATTGAAGAGAAGAGAGAAAATGTGTTAGTTAGCATTTAGAGGGTAACAATTTTCTGATTTATATTGATTGCATGAGCTTAAACCAAGAAGTGCTGAATGCTTATCTGGGAAGTACAGCAGAAAATTGAACTTAAAGGGGATTTGGAGAATGTCTGTTGGAAGAAAAAAGTTCTGTTTTATCTATGCAATTTTCTGAAAATAAATGCACCCACACTCTGCATTCCTTAATCTTTTATTCCCTTTTTCATTTCTACTAGTTGTGAAAACTGTAAAACAGAAACTCATTTGTTATCCTTGTTTAGCCAAAAGGTCCTCCTAGAGGAAAGAAATGTTAAGAAATGTCTAATGTGCAAAACCAGGGGGATTTCTTGCAAACTAGGACAGGGTTTATCAGGCATAGCATAGGCCTGGCCATTTCACCCTCCCAGGGTTTAGCAGAGGGCTGGGATTTACCTGAACTCAAAGTTGAGTCAGGAGAACTGGATTTGCCCCAAACCAGGAAACAAGATTTGTAGTTGTCTCAATAGATACAGTGAGATATCGCACGGGGGAAATGGAAAACACAGCAATGGTTTGTGCTAATGTTATATGGAAGGAAGAAGAAAAGCAAGCTGAGAGAAAACCTATCAGGTAATGGAAATATCCAGTTATGATCTTACTGTTTGTAGTAGGGTAAACTGCAGCTACTCAGAACAAACATAAATGGCAGAAACCTATGGGAGAGATGAGGCCACTCAAAGGTTAGGTACAAAAGCAAAGCAGCTTCAGTGTATTGAAATAGGCAGTCCTCATGTTGAATGTTAAAACATTTCTCTTCTATCAGTTCAGTGCTAAACGGAAACTGTAAAAGCAAATGATAAAGTCAGTCAGATAGAGCAATGTATGTTTGGCTGCTTATTGCTGACAACTGGCCCTGGCGAAGGCTGAAATGGTTTCGTGGGTATCAGCAGGCTGCTGCATTCCTACAGTATTTGCAGTTAATGAGATTATTGGGTTGTTGTGTGATGTATAAAAAAAGCTAATATTGTATCCACAATACCAAGATGTCTGGGGAAGTCAGAGATGTGGAAAGATAAGGTCAGAGTGAAGGTATGGGACTCGTATTTCAGAGATTTTGTCCATTTACTCTACTGCTTGCAGAGAATAGAGATGATTTATTACGGAGTCCAAAAACGCCATTAGTATGCTACATTTGAAATGCATACCCTAATCTTATTTACCATTGTCCTGTGCAAGGAATTTTAATTATTCTCTAAGGTTTAAAGGAAAAATACCTCCCAGGAAAAAAAAAGAATAATGCTGCAGTAAACTGGCTTTCTCAAACATAAGCTTTCAGCAGTAACAAAAGAGAAAATGTGGAAGTGTGTGAGCAACACTCATTTTTTACTACATCAACTTGTGGAAGCAGTATACAAGAGCTATTAATATTTTATTACAGAGATCTGTAACTGTGTTTGCAGTTGACTGATCTGACTGTATGATAAGAGTTAAGTTGACAAACAGGCATTTCTCAAGTACAGTCCTGGCTTGTTTGTTTGTTTATTTTCATGGCCAATTGTTCAGCTGTATCAACCAAGCCACTAGGTTGTGGTGCAGGGTTTTCCTTTTCACACCATGTATTTTTATGCACACATTGCATGTGGTGAGGTGCTCAGAACAGAGAGAAATCTGCAGCCAAAGACAGGTGATGACCTCCTCTGCCGGCACCCCTCTCAGAAGCGGTGGCATATAGATGCAGTACTCTTACTGAATACATAGTGACTTGGTTGGTGTGGTTTTGTTTTGTTTTGGTTTTTTTTTCCCCCCCTTGGTTGCTTGGCTTTTTTGCAGTAATACTTTATAGGCCTGATCCAGCTGAAAATTTCCCACAACAAAAAGCCTGCTTTTTATCATCATTTTATAGAAGATGAGCTGAAACCAAAAGATGCTGAGTACTTGGGTCCTGTTCCATACTTGCTCAAGGCTGGCATGCTGCCACAGGGAACACCAAGGCTGGGAAGCAGCGTTGGCTCCGGGGCAGCCAGGGGAGCGTGGGGGCAGAGATGCTCTGCTCTTCCCCCCTCCCCCCCCCCCCCAATTATATGATCTTAGGATAGATAAATAGATCAATTCATGTGGTAGCTATGTTCAAGTCAGTGGGAGAAGGAAGAGCTCTTTTGGTGAGACTAGAGCTGATGTTTGCTAAGAGTAACTGTTGTGGTGTAATTATGAAATTTTATTGTCAACTGAGTGCACCATATACACATTTGCATTTTTATTATGTTAATAATTTACACTGTTTTGAGCTATCTTCTATGCAATTGTCTGGTTCCAAAAATTTCCCCAAACTAGCCTTTAACAATTTTCACTGCTACCTTCTTGAATCTTTATACAGGAAGAACCATGGTAAATTTTTTTTTTTTTTTTAGCATTCAATCCCAAGCCCTTGGGATACAGTTAATTTCTCTGGCTCTGTATCACTGCTTTTCCAAGGATGAGAGTACTACATGGCTCGTTTGAAAAACAGCAGCTGAGAACTGCACTAAGTTTCAGATGGCTTTAAACTTTTGCTCCTCATTTACTTGAGTCTGTCGAAGATGCACTTGATATGGAAGACCTAATTCTGGTACAATCCTGTTCTTTTAAGGTTTAGACTGTGCTGACATAGAGGCTTTGTCACATACATAAAAAGATATTCTGATAATAATAGAAAAAAAATTACGTTGAAAGAAATGCCACATGGATGTGCTTAGAAATACTTGTATTAAATTGAGTCCAATTGTTATAAGTTTGAAATGTCAAACGAAAGATCCCAAGCTCAGCAAAACGAGATATATGCGTATTTTCCACAGGGCCGAGTAAGATCATCATGGAAACTTTGGAAGAGAGTTTTGTGTTTGGACAACTTTCTATTGTACTGCCTCCTCTGTGTCAATATCGGGCCACTCTTCTCTCATAGGTGAAGTTCACTGAGATGAGAAGGTTGAGAGCACTCTGCTCTTGTATAGCCCCTTTTTTTCTCAGTATGTGTAATGGTCCCCAGAATGAATCCTAGTAGTGCGATAATATTGCTCTGAGCTCAGAGTTGAATTGTGATCTTAAGTCAGACTCATCTTGCTGTCTTGGAATACTGAGGATGTGGAGATAAATGCCTATCACAAAGTAAGAAACAAGATATTAAGGGACCTTGATCCTGCACTTAGTAGCCAGATAAATTCCTTCTACCCAGTCCCGCTGAGGGGAGAAGGGGGCCCTTTGCACAAATGAGGGTGTCAGAAGGTCTCTGATTTGCCTTAAAACCTGCTTCCTTGCCTATAGGCTCATAGCAGAAAGAAGAGTTAAGGTCTGAGAAAAGACAGCAGCAACCCATCATGCCCAGTGTGACCTTGTAAAGCAATTTAGGCCCAAATATGCAACGAATTTCAATGGTGATTAGACACAAATAGACGCATTGGGGCTACAGTAGTCCTGTGCCTCCCTCTTCCATCTCTAAAATGGGGGAAGCGGTATTTCCTTACCTGTATTTCCACCCTTCCTGGGTGTAGAGAGGTTGAAAACATTAGAGGTTTTGAAGTGCTGGAATGCTAGAAAATGTGGCTTCTCTGTGTACCACTGATGTATTTCTAACGCCATAGTTGCTGTTAGTAGGAATTTCTTCTTGTCATGTACCTCTTGCTTCTCAGGCTTTTTGCAGAATCCAGTACTTATTGGTTAAAGTTACTGTGATTTGATGTAAAACAGCCGAGCACCACTACTACACTGAGACAGAACAAAGGCAACTGCTGGTGACACATGCTTCAAGGACACCAAGTGCATCTTGTTGTTGAAATGTAATCTAATACTGTGATGCTGCTTTCCTTCAGGCTGTATTAAATGATGGGGGACAACAGCATTTGGCTGTCCAGTTTTTCACCATTAGAGAAATGCTATTTTCTTTTATTTCATTTCATCTTCATGTTTTGCAATGTATGTTCCACTGCTCACTGCAGAAAATTATCAAAGGTGTGTACGAGAGAGTCTGTATTAATATCTGGGCAGGAGATTGGTTTTTGTGGGCTTTTGGAACTTTCTAGGAGTAACTTGGAGCATCCAGGGCACGCGGGGAGATGGGTTTGTATTTTCAGTGAGTGCTGCTGTTTGCGTAGGGAGGAAGTCACCCAGCTGCAATTTTGGTGCTGGGCAGAGGCTGGGGGAGCCAGTGGCCTGTCCTGAGAGCTGGACTTTTCCTAGGACCAGCCCTGGGCCACTGCCAGCCATGGTTTGGGCATTGGAGAGATGAGGAGTGGGCTGTTGGTGTTCACAGCCTCAGCGGTGTCCCCCTTGATTTCGTGCTGGGTAGGAAAGGTGGCACCTCCCTGTGCTGCTGCGATCGGGGTTGCACATGGAGGAGCCTGGGGGCGTGCTGCCTGCCTGCCTGCCATCCTGGGGGTGTGCTGCCTGCCATCCCGCAGGGGTGTCAGCCTGCTGCTGGCAGCAGGATGGGGCACCCTGGCTCACTCGCTGCATCCTCCATCAGGATGAACCCCATGGCCAAGATGTGCGACTTGGTTTACAAGAGATTAAAACCATTGTGTGTGCTGTGCTCTGGCATGGTTTCTTTTTTGCACATTGCAGCAGTATATCGTGCAAGTGAGTTACCAAAATATCCTGGAGTCCACCCACAACTTCAGCTGAGAATGGATTGTTTTAATCAATTTTTCTGTTTTGTTTTTTTGTTTTTTTTTTTTTTTTTTCCATCCCACTGAGTCTACTCCCCCACAATTTAGTGAAGCAGGGATGTACCTTCCTGCCCTGGCACAATGCAGCATGGCTAAGGAATATAGAACTAATTTGTCTGCGTGACAATTTGAAAACTCGATAGAATTATAAAAATAGATTCTCCCCCCCCATGTAAGTGTGTATTATACTCTTCTCATCTGGATAAATACACGCCACTCACATAAATGACCCTCTAACATAAAGTGAAAGTGAGAGCTGGTTCCTTTGGGCATGGAATTATTCATTTTTAACTTGATACTGGTGCATTAAATTGCATGCAGTTTGGGGGGTTGATAAGGTATTCATGTTTTTCCTTTAGACTGTAAATGAAACAGAGTTTTCAGACACTATTAACTCCTTTAAAAAACAATTCTCTGTGAATTTTGCGCTTTTGAAGCATACCAGAAAATTTCTTCTCAAAACAGACGCCACATAATATTTGCTTATAGAAATCAAATGACATTGGGAAGTTATAATAAAAATTGCAACACACAAAGGGAGGACTTAGTATTTTTCTGATCTTTCCTCGCCTACCAGTGATGATGACAACCCTTCTTTTTTCCCTTGGGAGTACAATTCATGGTGACCTTGTGACACTTTTTTTTTTTTCTGGGCTGCCACAGAGAAAGAAATTGTGTCACCTGATAGAGGTGCTTCAGAACTTCTCCAAATCCAAATACTGTCCAAACACAGTTTTTGTTCTGTTATCTCCTTTTCTCCTCGGCCACCCTCAATCCATATTGTAGTTGTGCATGAATTATATCCAGTACTACTGTTTGCAAAAATATTGACTGCTACAGAATAGCCCTAGTTAGTAAGCAGAACCATCAGGCCAGAGAGAACTGGGATTTTTCCCGTTCTTCTCTGTAGTGTTGATAAGTTATCGATTCCAATTCCAGCTGTATAAGGTGATTTTCTGTGGGTGTTTTTCATGCATCAGTCTGAGCTCAGGACCTGAGGCCAATAATTTCCTGCTTTTCCATCTGTCAGTGTCAGTAGCCATAAAGGTACCGTGTTTGGGGCAGCTATTCACGGGGCCATGGCGGCAGATGTGGGGGGCTATGCTGCATCCCCTGGGGTGGTTCCTTCCCCCTGCTTGAACGGTTACAGCTGCAGAGGCCCTTCCTCCCTGCTGCCTGCAAATGCCATCTGACCTTGCCTGCAGGATGTCTGCAAATAGTTTGTGCTTGAGTTTTGTTTTGTTTTTTTTTTTAAATGGTCCTTTGTTTTGCCCGGTATGTCACTTCCTTTATTGGCAGGCTACCGCATTCCCCTGTACCGCTCCTAGTATGCTGACTTCTCAGGATTTGACCCAGAACATGCGTATTTATTCTTCTCTCAGCACCTCTTGTTCAAATTTGACAAAGCAGAGCTTGCTGCTCATCGTCAGGGCAGCACAGGGAAAGACTTGCCACAGAAAGCCCTTGTGGTGCAAAGCTAGCGGAGTTGAGTGTGTCTTTCCTGCCATCTCTCAGCTTGCCACTGCTTCTGGCATGGCAAAAGGGCAAATCCCCTTTGTGCTTCCGCATGTATTTAAGACCTATGACCTGTGCCGTGGAGAACCCACAGAGAAGTAACCTGGGTGCTGAACCACTTCCTAAGAGTTGGCTCCTCTCCAGAGAGAGGTTTCCACAGCCTTCCACTTGCCTCACTGCTGTGAGCAGTACATTTGTTGCCAGGTAAAAGCCCTTTTGCCACATTGCATTGTGGAGTCCACCCGAAAGACCTAGATTCAGGAGGACCCCACACATGGCAGTATTGGCGTGTGAAGGCAGGACAGACTTTCTTCCTATATCCTCCTAAAGATGCAACAACAAAACACCCCAAGCAGCAGAGATGCACTTTTGCAACACCTGTTGGGAAAGCTGTTACCTGCAAAGGTTGTGGCTCTAATGCACATAAGGGCTGTGAATTCTTCTGTGGTGCATAGGTGATGCCTGGGAGGTATCACTGTGATGAATATGAAAGTGCAGTGTAGTCCTTGGCCTCTCAGCTGAGCTGCTGAATTTTTAGTCCCGCAGCTGTCAGTGATAGTAAAAATGGTGGGTTTGTGCCATTGAGAGTGGCAGTGATTTCTCATACCTTGGATTCAATAAAAACCTGACACTTCCTTCACTGATTTAGTTAATATTTTCTCAATTGCATCTCAGTGTGCATGTGATCAGAATCTGGCTCCTCTGAATTAGAAATTGGACTGTTTCAGCAGCAAATTTTGCTAGAGAGCTATCCAGTTGACCTAGACCATTTTTAACATGGTAATTTAGAGGCAAAAGGTACTTCTATATATTTTGCTATATCCTGACTCATCTGCGCTTGTTCTCCTCATAGTTGCACTATGTCATTTTAGTAGAAGTACTATAGCTGAAGCGTTTACATTCAGCTCCAAAAGCTCTTTGAATATTCTTATAAGAAAAGGTTGCTTTATAGGAAAATAGAGCACAAATTATTACCAGTCTGGAGCTGACATGGAGATTTGGCACTCCAGCTGGAGTGCTTCCTTTCAAGAGGTATTTTTATAAATTCTGCCCTGTTCCTGATGAACAGACAGTCTCTGTTGTCAGTCTCAAACCGCAGGCTTGTCAGACGTGATAAAGGCAAAGGAATATATACAGTGTGCGTTGGCTGATTGCACATTGTCTGGAGCTGTAGAATTTTCCTACGCTGTTATTGCTTTCAGGTGATTTATTTGTGCAATTTCTTGGGGAAAGTCATCTGCAGGTTTCAAAATGCATAGTGTTATGATCTTAGGGATTTATTCTCACTGTGTAAATGGGGACTATCAGTGTCATCTGTGAAACTACACTAAGAGAGTATGGAAAAATAATCAAGACCACTTTTAGAACATGGACCTCAGCAGAATGACTGCAGGTTTATATTAACACGCCTGGCGTATAATAATGTGACTGGAGAGCAGTTGATAGTCTATCTAGGAAGAAGTACTGCTTTTGGATAAAAGTTATTGAACATTAGGGGCAACGAACAGAAGGTTTTAGAGGTATAGTGTGTAGGATTTCCCATATCTCTTGAAAATAAACATCTTATTTTTGTGATAAGTACTGTCTTTTTCATCCTGTACAGGAAATACTTCAGCTCTCATGGAAATAAGTAAGGAAGATAATTATAGTTTCTTACTCATTTTTGCCCCCAGAGGAAGGAGACCAACTTTTCTTTTAAGACTATTCTTACTGTAATTGAACCAGGGTAATTACTATGCAAACAATACCTACTTTTCTCGTAGCTTCAGGAAATTTGTGATCTCATTATTTGTTTACTTGTTTGTTTTCCGCTGCCTGCAAATCACTGGCTAGGTAAAGTAAAGATTAGCCTGGTGAACTCTTCGATAGTTTGGACAATACATTTGATATGCAGAGTGGTGAGGTCCTGGCTGCAGGAAAGGCTGGGCAGTTTAAGATGCCAGCTTGTTGCTCTCTGATAATTTGTTATTCCTTGGCTGTGAGAAATAAGCACCTTTCTGGCTGACGTGGTGGAACAGGCCATGTGGCACAAACTCTCTTCTGTTGGCTGGAAGAAACCATAAGGTATTTGCTGTATTAATCTGTTTTTTCTTTATGCTGAAATTGTATGCACTGGTGTTGAAATCTTTCCTTAAACAAAACTGATAGTGACTTGTTGTCCAGCTTTTGTATATTGGTGAAACTCTCTAAAATCAATCGAATTCCCTCCGGGCTGTGGGATGGAAAGCATTTCTAGACATAAAACAACAGTGGTTAGTGTGGGGAAAAAAATTTCCTTCCATTTGCAGGGCATGTGTAGCGGTAAAGACCGTGAAATGACCAGGGTAACATGGACACATTAGAAAAAGTTAATTCTTTTCTCTTTCAGTCCATAGCCTAGAAATATGGTGCTGTGATATGAGGAAGCAACTTCTTGTAGTTTTCCGAAATAGTGGTTTGAATTTTGTTCCTCTCTCGCAAGTCCAGCTGCAAGCTCTGCCCTTGAGCTGCCCACAAGGCTGGACCCTGGCTGACTCGGACTGTCTCCTTCTGAGGAACAAACTCCACATTAAACATGCTGCAGCTGCAGCAGATGACCTTCCCTCACCGCTACCTTTCTCTTAAGATGGACAGCATTGCTGGAGTGCTTTTTTTCCAGCTGACACAGCATGTTTTATTTACTGCAGGAAGCAGAAATATCTGTGTCACTTTTGGTCTGACTACCTCAAATCACATTCCCCCCCCCTCTTTTGTTTTATTGGTTTGTTGGTCATGGAAGGGCAACTTCCTACTGTTTTGTCTTTGTTGCTCTATAAATTACTGAATATTGCCACGTTTCATCAGCTCAGAGCCAGGCAGTTGTTGCGGTTGTAGCAAGCAGGTGTTCTGCACTTTTATATCCTTTACTTTCAGTGTAGAGATTGTATTTTCTGCTGATTGTAAAAAATGACAGGGGCACGTGGGATTCTTTGGATGCTGAATACGTGACTGTTTTGATCCAGGTAGTGAATTCAAACAGAAGTACTCTATTTATAAAGGAATTAACTGCCAAAGTACCAGGACTGGAGCCCAGATTGGGGTCATGGTAAAACTGCAGAAACAGAGCCCCCAGGAGAACTCTGTCACTTACTGTCAAGTACCTGAAACCAAATGAAGTCCAAATAACTAGCATTTAGGGTTACTTATTATTTCTCTTCATCAGATCTGGCAGTATCTTTTTCAGTCCTACACGTTTCTGAAATGCTATACAGAAATTATGTGAGCAGAAGAAATAGCTTTACTTTATAAGAACTGAAGGTGTAAATAGCCTTTAGTTTTGCATTACTGTATGCACAAGATCTTTCTGCTCCCTAGTGTCTCCACAGATACTTTCTCAGCTGAGACCCTCTCATTAACCCCCTAGAAAAGGATGAGGCCTTGAACTCCTACTTCACTGACCAGAGAAACCAGAAGTCTTTAAAATAGTGGGGAAAACGCGTTGTGTCCTCCTTAAGTATCTGCTAGTGTTGAGCGTGTGCTTGTGAATTCAGCTTGGATATGAGGTGTCCTTCAGCTCTATACCTCTGTGTGTTCTCTGTCACTGTATGTTTTCTGCACTTAATATCCCCCTCTGTTTCCCCAAGGTGAGAAATTGTTTTTCCTTACACATTCCCAAGTGTGCTGATCCCCAGCTCCACTTGTCTGTAGTGAATCAATATTTGTGAGAGACAAAGCAAATGCCATCCTATATTATGTGTGTGCTTAAGAGAGAAAGAGAAAGAAGCAGTATCTCCATATCTGTATTACTCTATATTAACTCAAACCACAGCCTTCTCGACCAGTTCAAGTCCCATCTCAAATGAGGAATGGACAGCTTATAAACTGTCTGCATCAAACTTATTTGCTGGTGACTTGGTCCTTCCACAGGGACCTAGTTTGGTCCTTCCTGACAACAGATGGAGTTGCAGTGAACTCAGCATTTCTCTTGACTGAGTTGCTAAGCTTCAGTCTACCTATACCACCAGAAATGTCCATCCTCTTTACTTCAGCAACTCTAAGCTTACTTTTTGAATGACTAAAAAACACACTTTAGCACATTTGAGTCGCTAAAAAAAATACTTTAGCTCCCCAGTCCCTCGGGCCTCTCAGTTAGCAATTCCTTCTATACCCTTTTCTTAACCAGTATAATTTTGCAGGCTCCTCCACAGAAAATATCATCTCACTGTCATCTCCTATACCTTAAAATAAACCAGCCACCCTTCAGTCCATTTCCCTCTCTCCATCCCGTCTTCTTTCACTCTAAAGCTTAATGAACTGCTTTCTGGTGTCTTATTGTAGATATTTTCCAGTTTATCCTTATTTCTGATCTGAAACAACTTCAGCAGTGACAGACCTTTGCTGGAGATCTAACTACATTTCCCTTTTTCCCTGTGATATGCTACCTCTGGAAATCTCATATATGGACTCAGATTCAGGGATCTATGCACACTTAGCAAATGCAAGCTAAGGCTGTAGCATTTTGGACAACTCTGTGGAAATTCAGTTAACAAAGTTCAGTCTTTTGCCCTTTCCCTGCTAAAGGTCACTTTCTCTCTCTCTTTTTTTTTTCTTTTCCAAACACTGAAGACAAGACCACCCTGTGTCTTTATTATGGCCCAACCTGCAATGTGCATGTTGTTTCAGTGTGTCCCTCGTCCTCACATCTTACTTCCAGGGTGTCTGTACTTTGCCATTCTGTTCTGTGCAGCAGCATGTCTGTGTCTGTACAACTAAAATTCTGACTCTGGTTTCATCACCTCATGTTTGGAGTTACCTAGGAGAACACTCACACTCCATTTATATTTGTTTAAAATGCAGCTACTGAGATTAATTTCTTGCCTTGTTAATTTAAGCACTTCATCACTCTTCTTGCATCTCTCCACTGGCTTGCTTTCCTCCCCTCTATGCGCTGTCATTCTTCACTTTTCAAGACCCTTCCAGGCCTGCCCCATGAGGCTATGAAGCTGTTAACTCTTGTTTCTGCCCTGAAGATGGTGCCAGTCTTTCTCACCCTCCTGCTTCACCTTTTCTTATGTTTCTTGCCAGGGGTGGGCAAAGTTCCTTGTAACCCCAAACACGGCAGCTCCATCGAGTTCCTCCCAGGCTGGCCTTGAAATTCCCCTTAGCAGTAATGCCTCTATGCCAGCAGACACCCCAGTGCACTGCCTTGTTCTGGCTTGTGTCTATGCCCCGGTGCTGCTGTCTTCTAGGAAGTGGTATTTGAGGGGACAGAACCCACCCTGCTTCTATCACCCAAAAATGAAGCCTTGGTAGCAATGCACTGCTATAATATGAACAATGCAGCTTACTCCTTATGAAGATTCTGGGTTATCTATATGCATAAGCTCCTCCTATTACAAATTGTTTAGGCTGAAAGTATCTACATTTTATAAATGTAATTCTATAAATCAAATTGTTTTCACAGATCAGACTTTCCTTTTATTGCTCTTTGCTATTTGAGGCCATATGGTAGCTTTCTGTAAAATGTCGCCTTAATTGCCTTCTAGATATACCCTATAAATCCTGACAAATGCTTTTAAAAGCGAAAACAAAGGCATATTTTTCTTCCAGCAGAGCTTGCTCAACAAACCGCCTGTACCTTTTCCGTGGGGTCTTGCAAAATAGTGTTATGTCAAGAAGAATAATTCCATTTAATTTATGAACCATTAATATTTATTGCACATGCAATCACTGGCGTTTTGTGTGTGAGAGCCGGGCAGCAGCTAATAAAATTGAGAAGAGGTTATATATTTACCAGGGCTACCCAAATAATTCCTATGGGATAATTTTTGATGAATTTATTTCTTTGTGTTGACAAATTTCCTGGTAGTGGCCAGTGAGGGTTGTTTGGTTTTTTTGAAACTTATTTGCTAGCTCATAATGAATTGCTCAGTAATTACTAAAAATAATTCAACTCCTTTATTATTAGGGATTTATAAGTATGTTGAGGAAGACTTGCTTATACCACTATACAATTAAGCAATCAGATCTCAGTCTTATTTCTGAGTTGAGATCTGCTTATTTTTCACAAAGATCAGGACTGGGGACTCGTTGTATGTGTGTTGTATAAGCGCGTCCAGAGAGCCCAGTGTATAATGCTGCTGCCCCAAACCACACATCTGATTCCCCAGTGCGAGGAATTGGTATTGCAAAAACTTGTATCAGTGCCTAGCTTTACAATGAGTCCCTCGCAAACTGTGTGTTGAATACTGGCCCAAGAGAGGGCTCTGGTGCCACAATATCATCTTTTGAAAACAATAGGATTAATTTCAGAGTATAAATTAGATATATCTGCAAGTCTTTGTAGAACAGGTTGCCTGAAAATAGCCTGTAACAAGGTTTTAAAATTCAGGTTGTGTTGGTTTCTGCTGATATGTCTGCACTGCTCTTTTCAGTGGCTGATGGGGAATAATATTATTTTCTTGAATCAGGTTCTGGTTGCAATGTAAGTTTTATTTCCCTAAGTATTATATGTGGTTTTCTGTAGAATTAGCTGCTTCTAAGACGGTTCCAGCCTGTAAATTACTCTGAGAGATGCTCACAGAAATGTGTGAGTATGGGTGATAGCCATCTACAGAGAACGGGTGAGAATTCTGACCAGTTTTGATTAAAGTTTGGGTTTTGGTGTGGTTTTCTTTTTTTGGTTTGGTTTGGTTTTTTTTTTTTTTAATAGTGTGATACTTGCTTCTGTAACAGAGCGGAGTCTGTGACTGTATCGCTAAGGTGATTGCTAGAGGAATATTATGCCTAATGCTCCGATACAAATACAAATTTGATTCCCATACAAATTGGAAACGTGGAAAGCAGCAATATTGCAGCCAATTAAGAGTCACAGCTAGCAGTGTGCTAGTCGGAACTGAAGTCTGCAGTGGTACAATTCTGGCTGATTTTGATGTTAGAACACAGAGATAATGGAAGCTTTCACAGTTCCTGTGTTATGCAAAGGTACTAATTGTGATTGGAGCTGGGGTATTATTTTGATGAGTTATTCCCAGTAAGATATTCACAGAACAGGAGGGACTTCAAGATTGGTGAAGCACAACAGAGTGGTTTTCCTATTAGCTGGTTTGAGAAGATCTGATTTAGCTTTGTCTTCTAAATTCAGTCATTGGAGTCCAGGAGGGTGGAAATCGCTGCTCAGGCCGTGGCTCAGATGACAAGGTAGCAAGCAATCCTTTTATGAAGAGTGTAGGCTTTGCAAAGGACTACACCCATACGACCCAGTCCTCTGGTTCCTCAGTGTTGGTGTCACATTAGACTAAGTTCTTGCACATTGGGAACCAGGCACAAATGTCTGTGTGTAAGGAAAACTAGTAAGTACAAGCAAGGGAGCGATTTTAACTGCTTTTCAGACTCTAAATATGCGGTCTTGCAGAAAACTCTTCTTGCACCCATTGGGAATTTTTTCTGAATAAGGTCAGCCAGAAAGAGTCTCTTGCAATTTTTCTTTCAGCACACTGGGGCTGGAAAAGATTCATGTTAAAACGGGCATTGCTAGCAATAGTTATCTTCCAGCACGCGTGGCAGACCAGGGTCCCTCACTCGCATTCTGAGGTTGCACTGAAATGACAGCAGTTACGAACTCTTGCATAGTCCCTGTCCATGACACAAGTCAGAGCTTGAAAATGAAGAAAACTTAGAAATATGCCTTCTTTTACTCCTAGAAGACATGTCAGCTCTTCTGTGGAGCTGGTAGAGATTTGTTAGTTAAGTTTGAATAGGGAATGCAGGGAAAGCAAACAAATGTAGTTATTGGCAACTTCCACACTAACATTTTAATGAGCTGATTTTTCTGATGTGGACAAGCAGAAACAGCAGCATCATTTTATTTGTTTCCATAAGGGATGCATCAGAAACACAAAGCTGTGCTTTTGAGTTACGAGGAAAGATGAACATTAATAAACAGGCAGGTCAAGAAACCCCACAATGCAGAAGATTTTGTTATTCCTTCAACATTTGTCACCAGATGCTAGCCCTCCAATAAATCTTGCTTTGAGAAATAGTTTTTAAGTCTTGCTAAGATCTGACAGCAGTAAAAGTCCCTTGTGAACTCTGAAAAGGCAATCTCAATCCAGCTGCTGGTGTTTAGGGCTACACAAGATGAAAAGTGCTGTAAATGACAGAATCTATCTTCTAATAGATTTCACAAAAGCAGGGGCCAAGCCTGTGAACAACGGAAGCTTTTTTTATTGACTTGCCAAAAGCAATGGCTTTTGTAACTTGTACAACTGAAATAAACAGTAAAAACATGCAGTGATGCAAGTTGCTGAGTAATCATGCATCCTTTCAGTGAGCAGTAAATATCTTTTTGCTAAATGACCACAGTGTTCAACAAGAACAAAATGTAGAGAAGACACAATAAACTTCACAATAAATCTGCCTCCTGGATATTCAGCACCAGGCTGCAGTTACTGTGTGACTTTGGGCAGACTGCCTAGCTCAGGCTCCTCATTTTTTTCATCTAAAACATGTGGTTTATAAGATCTTTCAGATCACTGGATGGGGGATTTTTACTCATATTGGAGTATTTTTAGGAACTTGCTAATTACTGCAGTCTCGGTGGCATGATCTCTCCACTTGCTCACTAAGAAAGTTTGTCCACTTTTTCCACAAAGGCTAAATAGGAGACAGGTGCTCATCATCCAGCACTAGTAGTTTTGCTGTAATATATGTGTGTGTGGGTTTTTTTTTTGGTTTGTTTTTTTTACTTTCCCAAAATAAACAGCCCTTTTAATTAGTGTTTTAAGAACAGTGTTGTCCAGGTAATGTAATTTACCACTGTAGTCACCAGCAGGTCAGCTTCTTGGAGAAACAGTCCTCAGTGGGTTTATTGATGTTAGATCTGTTGAAAACAGGGAAATTCTGTAACACCAGCCGAATTTCATCAGGGACCCCCGACACCAGTGACGAATATTGCAGAGGCTGTAGCACGCACCGCGGCTCCCAGACAGGCTGCATTGCTCAGCGGTGGCTGGGTGGAGACTGGGGTCCTGTGCAACCGCTGGGAGTGTGGGGGCACTGGCTGTACTACGTGCTGTGTACTGCAACCCCTCGAGCTGACTGCAGCGAGTGAACTTCAGAAGCAGTGGTGTGACAGCAAAGCCTCCAGCTGAGGAATGTAAAAATTCCTAGGGCAAACAATCTTTCGAGGGTACACACTCTATTGGTAGCCAAGCAACACGCGCTGGCTTGGGCTGCAGTCTGTCGTGCATGTCTTGTATGTCTTGTGTCTCTTTATCCCGAGGGAGAAGGAAAGAATTGCCACTGCTGAGCATGGAAAGAGGAGTGTGGGGAGTGTGTGTGGAAAAGTGTCTGAATTTTGGTCCCACCCACCGAGGCCGTGCCACTCTGTAGCAGTCTTGTGCTCTGTCTTCTCTTCCTCAGATTACAACCCATGTAGCCTCAGGGTGTGCATGTGTCAAAGAAAAAGGTGAGAGAGGGGGAACGGGATATGTGATGTTCTTCCCACAGTTCTGATAAGGCACTAAGTAAAAAAAGTGAAAAGCATGATTATTTATTAATTCTGCTGTGACCACAGACTTGCAAAAGACATTAAATTTGCAAAGTCAAGCTCTCACAATACTTGGGAAACCTTGATGCAGCTCTCTGTGTGCACATGGTTAAGAAATGGCCTTTAATTACATAACCCCAAACTGGAGGGAAGCATCAGAGTGGGAAGAATGAATAACGGACATGAGTTGCAAGCTCTTTCTTGGGGCAGATAATGAAAAAAAATTGAGGAATGAGGGTGCAGCAAAAGAATGAAGCAAGGGCATGTTGAGCGGACCAGTGGTCTGGGTTGGGAACAGCCAGAGATTGCAGGGTACGAGACGATGCCTTCCCGACGAAGGCTCACCTGAATGGTGCACCGGAGAGCTGGATTTGCTCAGTGCCTTTGTCAGTGTATTCTTATGGAAGAAGTTGTGTGAACTAAGCACTTTTCTCGTGATTGTTTGTGTCATCTTTTCTGTGATGCGTCATTACAGACCCTGGGGTCTCATTTGCAGAAGTGCTGACTTGCAGCTGCAGATCAAGTCAGTGGTAGATGTGCTTTGAACCGATAAGCACGATGTTGTGTTATCTGCTTCAAAAAGTCAGGTGTGAGGCATCTCATCTGGGCACACAAAATTCCTGCCCAATATTGACGTTATTTTCTCTTGGCCTAGAAGTGTCTGTAGGGAGGGGAAGTCCCCCCTCCTCAAACAAATGGCATTTATTTCCCAACACCTCTAACATTTATGAAGTGCTGATATAATCCTGACAGGTGCTATAAAAAGCCCTAAGGACATTAATAATCCTGTCTTCAGAGCAAACTTTGAACAGTGTGCAGTAAATATGTCTTGGTGGCCAAGGAATGGGAATACAAATAAAAGTTGGGCCAAGGTGGACTTTGCAAAGATATTAAACCAAAAAGCTGTAAAGCTGTTTAGGTTTAATCATACAAAAAAAGCGGGCTGCTATGGAGAAAGAGGGAGGTGAGCAGTATGGTAGTTGATGTGTGGTTGCAGGCTAAATGGGTCCTTCACCTCAGTTTTTCAGTTAAGAGGATGATTTTGAAGGAGGAGAAGAGGCCAAGTGGGCTGTGGAAGTGAACGCATGGAAATGTGAATAACAGGCCAGATGCAGAAGCCATAAGCAAGGGGAAATTTGGCAAGTTTTAACCACAAAGCTCTGCAGGCTGGTCATGCAAGTTAAATTTCTGGTCCTGGAGCAAGTACTTACTGCAGAGCGATCGAGGCTGATCAGGTGCTATATGGCTGTAAAATGGTAAAGAAACTATGGGAAAGCAGGGGAAAGAATGTAGCCAGCAATCACTGGCAGAAGCACAAGTGTAGGAACATGCTGGGAGAGCGAGCCAGTGGTGGGCATGATCAGCACTTGTGCATCAAGAGCGGTGCTGAGACCCCCGGAGATAATCACCGTAGCAATTCCCTGTGGCCATGCTCTTGGTTTAGATTCAAGAAGGCATACTGGTGCTTTGCTGATCCTCTGTGGAGGGGGTGGCATTTGCTTCTCACTCTTATCTACAGAAATGTCTAATCCTCTCTGCTAGGCATTTTCCCTCACTGTTGACTGTTGGCAACACTTTACAAGAGTCCATACGCTGTCCTTTTAAAATGAGAAGAACGTGGGGTTTTTTATAATTTAAACGTGTGCCTTTCAGTTTTGTTGCTTGCTTGTTTTGCATCACAGGAGGATTAACTGGAGCATTTGTCTTAACTTCTTTATGCTCTGCACTCATTTTTATCCTTCCAGCGTGTCCCCTCTGATCCATGTTCTTACTGAAATAAGCAGTCCCAGTTGTTCCTGTTTTCTGGCAATTTCACTGGATGAACCATGGTCCTCTGTGGGACTCCTGGGATCATTCAGATAAATAGTATTTTTCTTTATATGCAGATCACTTTCTGGGACATGAGTTATGTTTTTCTTTTTGGTAGAATATGTTTTATTAATAGGTTGAATTTCACAAAGTTATAGCTTAAAGATTTCAGGTGGGAAAAAGGAGGAAAAATGGACTGATCTGGAGAAATCTGGGAGCAGTTAGCCTAGCTTCGGCCCCAAGAAAGGTTCTGGGACAAATTATTAAACAGTTGATTTATCAGCTGCTGAAGATGATGAAGTGATTAAAAAAACCCTATGGGTTTGTGAAGAACAAATTATGTCAAACTAATCCAATTTCTTTCTTGGGCAGGATAATAGACACAGTACATAGGGGGGATATATAATTTGACTTCTATTAAGCTTCTGACTTTTTTCTCATGATGTCTTTATATACTACACAGGGAAATATGTCCAGCATGAGAACGTTGCACACAATGGAGTGGAAACCACTCAAAACTAGTTGTAGTTCACTGCCAGAGTGAGAGGGCATTTAAAGCAGGGATGAACCAGCCTGTTTCTATTCAGTATTTTCACTGAGGACTCGGGTAATGAAGTGGAGGTTATATTGGTGAAATGCACAGAGGATACCAAGCTGTTAAGCTGTCAGGACAATGGAAGATAAAACTGGAATTCAAAAGGGCCTTATTAATTTGAAAGAAAGTACTAAATCAAAAAGGCCAGGTTCAGCTTTTCAAAGTCCTATACCTAGGGAAGATAAGGGGCAAGCTGGAGTGAAAAATGGAGAATACTAACTGCCCAGGCAGCGTGAACGGCAGGAAAAGATCTTGGAGTGGACAACAGCTGAATATAGGTCAGTAATGTGGTATTCTTGCAAAAACACATATTTCATTGTTTAATAAGTGTCGTGGTTTAGCCCCAGTCGGCAACTAAGCACCACGCAGCCGCTCGCTCACACTCCCCCTCCCCAGTGGGATGGGGGAGAGAATCAGAAGGGCAAGAGTAAGAAAACCCACGGGTTGAGATAAGAACAGTTTAATAATTGAAATAAAATAATAATAATAATAATTGTAATGAAAAGGAGAATGAGAGAGACAAACAAAACCCAGGGAAAAGAAAACAAGTGATGCAACCACTCACCACCCGCCAACCGACACCCAGCCGGTCCCCGAGCAGCGATCGCTGCCCCCCGGCTAACTCCCCTCGGTTTATATACTGAGCATGACGTCATATGGTATGGAATAGCCCTTTGGTCAATTTGGATCAACTATCTTGGGCTGTGCCCCCTCCCAACTTCTTGTGCACCTGGCAGAGCATGGGAAGCTGAAAAAGAAAGTCCTTGACTAGTCTAAGCACTACTTAGCAACAGCTAAAACATCAGTGTGTTATCAGCATTCTTCTCATACTAAATCCAAAACACAGCACTATGCCAGCTACTAGGAAGAAAAGTAACTCTAACCCAGCTGAAACCAGGACAATAAGGATGTGGACGAATTGGAGGTAACTCAAGGGAGAGTTTAGAAAGCATAGAATGTAAGTTGGAAGAAGTGGTTATGTTTAATATAAGGAAAAGAAAATAGACAGGATAACAGTCTCCCAGTTTGCAACAGGTTTTGTGCAGAGGGTGCAATTAATTGTTCTCCTTTCATACTTGGGACAGAACAGTAAAACATCAGTTTAATATGGAAGAAAGAAACTCAGGTTGAAAGGAAAAAGTAGTGGTCTTTTTTTAACCATTTGAATAAAATCACTTAGCAGACCGAACTTCCTGTCTGGATTTGTTAACTCTAAGTTAGTGTCTTCCTTTCCAGAACTGTTATTCTTGTGGTGCTCTGGTAGCTTTTTCTATATTCTGTCTGAAATCTTGCTCACTTGAGGTGTTTTATCTGTGGGATGGCTGTTCCTGCTAGAACACTGAAAATGTGCTCCGGGAGACGTTTTCAACTGTTTGATCCCATATAAAACCTGTTACAATTTTAAACTTATGAGCTAGGCCAAACCTCAGTAAAGCTGGAGTGAGCAACTGGTGTAAAATATAGGCATGGGAGATGCTTTGTAGAGTGAGTGGCAGAAAGCCCCATCAGACTTCTCCCAAAATGAAAGGATGTGCAAGGCTTTAGGTATGCAGTCCAAAGGAGCTTTTGTTTTCATATTAGCAAGTTTATGAGGAAGGGAGGGGTTGTACTGAAATAACGCATGGGAAAAGCAAGGTACACTGGAGTGTGATAGGGAGCAAAAACTAGAGGGACATGTCATCAGGTTCGTGCCACTGAAGAAAAAGTCTGCTTTGTTTGCAGGCTGGGCAAGGCTCCAAGCTGTGAGTAATGACAGGCTCTAGTGTTTGATCCTGCAGTCACGGAACAGAACTTCATACATCCTATGTAAGTAAACATGACTTCAACTGAAAATTACTTGGCTCCATCATGATATCCTTCTCCTAATCAAAAAAACTGTCAGGATCCTGAATTTTGGTGAATTGTTTGAGTCAAAAATGAATGAGTGTTACAAAACCTCAGTTTAAAAGAAATACTGCTCACAGAAATAGAAGGTTACCTGATATCATTATCCTTCCCTCATGGTGATGACAGATACTGCCTCTTTCTTAAACAGCATTCTCCAAACTAATAAGCAACCCGTTGTCCTTTTCTCACTCTAATTTCTGTGATCTTATACAAGTAAGGCAGAGGAGAGATGCAAACTTTTGCTCGAGGATCTAAATACTTCTTTTATTTCACTTCTACTCCCAACCAACAAAGAACCAGAAAACTGAAATTCTTTCAATCTTGTAAAGGACTGTAATGGAGGAGCACAAAGCTCAGGCAATACAAAGTTACTTAAATCTTGGAGGTCTATTGGAAGGTATTTGCTTTCAAGCTGTTTTTTTCTTTTTTTTTCTTCTAATGGAAAGAAACATTCGTACAATGGGAGAAGCAGAAAGATTTCTCTCATTGATCAAGGTTCATATTCACTGTCTTCGATATCACAATTAAAAACATTGTTTTAGGTATGTTTAGTTAGAGCTCCAGTTCTACTGCTCAGTCTTTTACAACCGCTTTCTTGCGGGCAGATCAGTTTGTAACATGAACCAATACCTTTTCTTCTGCCATGAACTATAACGGGTTTGTTGTTCAGTGAGCAATAAGATGTTGTAGGATTTTCTAACTCTGGATATGTCTTGTTCTGTATGTTGCATGACAGAATCAAAGCTGATACGGTGTTTTGAGAAGGTGATTTTAGAACTGCTGTTGTGTTTGAAGTACCACAGAGTCATCTGAAGACTGTCTTTGCCCCATGTAATCTTCTGAGCATTTCTTGGGTGAGGGGTAAAATATTTTTGTAGCAAAGGGTAAAAGAAATCACATATGTTTTCTATGATAGTAACACCTAGATGTAGAGCAAGTCCTGACATTAGTAAAGTGGTTGTTCTGTTCTTTCAGAAATAGCATAGGGAATAAAACGAAGAAAAAGCTGACCTTTTGCCAATGATAATGCATTCATGGGTCTGTTTGTACAGCTCAATATGCAATGCCTTTATGGAATTCTTTCATATGAGTGACACATGTCAGATGAAGCTCGTAAGGGATATCTGGCATCATATATACAACAATTACATGTTTGATTGCACGGAATATAGTATCAAAAGATGCCAGCAGCTCCAGTTAATGTCAAAAGATAAAATCAAGCCCAACTCCCAAGCATATTTTACAGACTTTCTAGAGCTGTCATTCTGTGGTATCCCATCTTTGTCTTTGGTTCCTTTTCCCCTCTAACATAAATGTTTCTTCTGGCTTCAGTCCTTGGATGAGTATTTTCAAGTTGTACAGTCAATGTAATATTAAGTTGTAAAGCTCTGTATATGGGTCCCATATGGTCAGTAAAATCTCAGGCTGCTGTATGTGACCTACAATCACACTCAGAGCTACTTTTGGGTTTCTGTTACAGCTGCCAATCACAGGCAACAGGTACCTGGGGCGGCATAAGGGTGCTACTGGTGTGGTAGTATTTACACTCATGTTCTCGTCTGTGCCAAAAGCATAGGTATCAGCACCTGCATGCGTGTGATCTGTCAGCAACTTCTCTGTGGTGGAATGTTTTACTTTTCAGCAAAGAATCCATAAAGTTGTTTAAAAATATTGGAAGGGCCAGACTGACTTACTGTTATGGCATATAATGACAATTATTGGTAAGTGAGAAATGATCTTGGAACCAGAATCAAATCAAAGGACACACATACTTTCAAAAATGCTTAGCAACTTACTGCTTCTTGATATTTGGGGGAAAGATGTGTGCATGTATTTATGCATCCATATGTCAGAAGATAAACAAATCACTATAGAGAGTTGCTTATATTTGCTTTCTATTTTGTGTCATTAGCATTTGCTAATTATTTACATTTTACACAACTGCAGAAGCATTTGTCTTGTTCCAGTGTGTGTGAAATACAACCATCTCCACCAAGCAAGAAGGAGATAAAGCATTGTGCTGATTTGAGGAGGTGTGTCAAGCCCTTGGGCTGGAAAAATCTAGAAAAGGCAAAATATCCAGATAGTACATTTGAGAAAACAGATCCGACAGTGTATTTTCTATTACTGATTTTTAACCTCATTCGCTATCAGGGTCAAGCTGGTGATGGTTTCTTTCTTCTTTCCAATACTTAGGGAATCTGATGTGCCCCAGCCTTGAAGGAAAGCTTTTAAAATCAACTCTGTTATCCCACAAAGTGGTTTTTGGGGATCTCTGATTGTTGCTTTTTTCCAACAGTGAAGTTTCTGTTCAGTCCTCATTCATGGCAAGCACCCAGACAACCTGTCTTCTGTCCTTTTTGTTTTGTAGCAGTCTGACGGCAGTATCTGCTTCCAAGACTTCAGTTAGATTGACATTCATGAGCAGAAGGTATGCATTTCACCTTCACAATGCCCTCCCCAAAATCAGCATGATGTTGTGCCATATACATGATTTATCACTTATCCCATGACAGTAAAACTACACAAGGATGTCTCTAACATTATCCAGGGTGACAAGAGAATGATTTTTCCTGTGTCACTATTTCCATCACGCTGCTTATCACTATGCAGACACTTTGTCCATGAAAATCACCTGACCTGTTTGATAACCTTTGTCAGAACATTGACCAAACACCAAAATTTCTGCCATCCCTCATGTCAACTTGCTAATAACTTCAGTGTACCAAATGGCAGACAACATGTAGACAAAGATGTAGAGATGGCATTGCTCGCCACTGGTAGCACGTTGATTTTTAAAAGCTTAGCAGGGAACCTTAGTCTTTGTGCCTCAATTAATTCATTAGCACCTCTACTGTGATTGCCAACAGGGCTGAATACATTCTTCATTTTTAATCCCTAGAACCTGATGGTGAGAAGCAGGATATGATCTTACTTCCTCTGAGGTCAGAGGGAAAATGTTTCATTGGCTACCTGGGAGCTGGTCTTCTCCCAAAAGCAGAAATGGGGTGAGCTCGTACACTTTGAACTATTGTCCTGACACAAATGTCCTGATTTTGGTACCTGTCTCTCCTTTCTGACACACCGCAGCACCTATGTAGGACTTAGCAATTCAGTTTTTCAGAGAAGGGGAAATCAGTGATGCAAGTTTGGTGGGCAACGGTAATTTGTTTTACTTAAACATATGTACCAGTCCTGGAAGACATAGGGATGTAAACAGCAGTTCTGTCTTCTGTGCTTTCTTAACCAGAGCTCACAAACCAATTCCTGTTTCCCAGGAAACTACTGGGTCACCATAATTACTTAATTATTTCTAGATAGAGATAGTAGATAGTAGTGTGAAACTCCTGAGCTCTGCCTCAGTCTTTTCAAAGAGCTGTCACGTGAAAGGAAAAAAAAAAAGTGTTAAGGTTTTCTTTAAAGATGAAAAACATGTATCTCTTAAACACAGCTTTTGATTGAGGTGCTTTTTTTTAATACCAGGTAACAAACCCCCTGAAAAGAGTTCAATCTGAAATAGCTTCTTTTGATTTTTCTACTAAAATAAGGTTGGAGAAAATATATAATTTTTGGATAAAATATTTTTTATTTCACTTTTGTAGTAGTTATGAAAACATAACCACATGATAAGTTTATATAAAACAAGAATTGAAATATATGTTTCTGAAATTACTGTTTCTGAAATTAATACTTTTGGTATTTTTTTCCTACATTCCCTTTTTACCTCCAGTTTTTTTCTATGGTGAGTGAAATAGCTTGACAAACTCCTGTTCTTTTGTATGACTGAAATATGTAATTTTTATTGAAAGAAAGTGTACAGGTTTTTTTCTCTGCACATGGGTCTTTGCATGATTGAATATAACATTGCTTTTCAATGGCACTTGTTCAAAGAAAATTTTAAAAACTACTTCCTCTTGACAGTGTCTCACGTTTGGATGCCTATTAAATTTCTTTATTATGATGTCACATTGGAAATTGCTATGTTTCACTGTAAGAGAAAGAAAAGCTAACATGTTGTTTTTGTAACTGGCAAAGGTGATAATTTTTAAGTAAGTTCAAGTAGAGCCATTCGGAGGTAAGAAATTTGCACTTAGCTGCAAAGTAATTGAAAAAAATGTTAATACGGTGATTATTGAGAATGCTTTGCTCCGATTGAGTCAATTATTATTAGCCAATTGCCAGAGAGGGTTTTGCAAATTGAACTACATAGTACAAGTATTCAATGATTTTGTAAACCATAGTTGCAGCACCAATCACGGGTAGCAAATTACACCACCGGGAAAGTAAATACATAGTTATGCCTCGGTAGCTATAAAGTGTCTCTGTGCTCTGACTGAGACAGTCCCATTTAAGAGCAACAATCTTCATATTTTGGAGTTCACACAGTTTGCCTGTATTGTCTGTGATGCAGCGGAGAAAATGTCCCTAAGGTCACTTTCATTTTGTTGCATTAAGGTAAAGGCATGTGAAAATGGATTAAGAATGGTACTTAAATTGCAAAAGCATCACTGTAAAGTGTATTGGAAGTGAAAATGGCCTTTTGTTCATATTCTAGTTATTGTGCCCATTAGAGACTATATTGTATTAAAAAGAAATGCCTATCAGTGAATTGTGGTGGATACATATGAATCACTTCTTACTGTCTTTCCTATTGCATTATGTATCATTCTACTTGGAGCAAGCATTAGCATTATTTTCTTGAAAATAACACTTTCTTCAATTCTATGACATTTTAATCAAGAAATGAAAAAATATTATTTGTACTTATGCTGAAAAATATAGATTTATTCCTTCATATTAACTTCTGTTTAAGTATAAATTAAGTACAAACATTTCTTACAAAATTCACCAACAGCAATTATCAAATGTGTACAAAGCCAAACTAAAGATTTATGGGCAAGATTTTCCATGGCACGTGTCGGTTAGCATTTCCTTTTCCTTTTGGAAGTATGTTCTACTTTATTGTGGTAGAAGGACCCGTTTTAAGTTAATACATAGTTATTGTATTAAGTAGAGCACTCTGACCATTATTAGCTGAGCACTGGCAAACTGGAGAATGAGAGTGGTTCTGAGTTGTTTTTTTTTTCCACTGATGTGTCCAACACTTTTAACTACATTTCAGCTATTCTGTAAGCATAAACTACAAGCTATCTGCCGTGGCGTACGGTGATGGTCTGTGATGTGGCTGTGGTGTGGGGTTCGTCTTGTGGCGGTGCTGGGACCGATTCAAATGCAGCTTGAACCCAGAGGGCTTCTCTGCAGGGGAGCCAGGGAGGTCCCCCTTCGCAGGAACCAGGGCCATTTGGGGATGCAACCCCAAGAGAAACCGTTGCTAGGAGAAGAAAGAAGCTTCCAGGGGCCGGTTCCTGGGGGTTCAGAGAGGCCGAGGAGGGTTCGTAATTGGGGATTTCCATGGCAACAGGCTCGGGGGAGCTGCCAAGGCAAAAAGGGAAGGTGAAGGACAGAAAACGCCTGGGAGAGGCAGCAGGAGGAGCTGATGAAAGCTGTCCCGAGGGTTGGTGCAGGGTCTCAGAGGAGCACATGGCCTTGGGCTGCTGACTTGACACCCTACTGGGGGCATGCAGAAAGCTGGGAGACCAGCTTGCTGGTGGTGCCCGAGAGGAGGGAGATGGCTGGAGGCCTGGGCGAATATGCAGAGTTGCAAGAGGTGTGAAAGTGCGAGTGACTGAAGCCATAGGAGCCAGCCATGCCCCAGACCAGAGGGCTGAGGGCAGCTGCGATGCCCACATCTCTCTGGGAGCTGGTCCCTGGGGTGGCAAGTCTCTTGCTAGCGTGCTCTGGTGGAAAGTTTCAGTTGTACCCAGGGGAAAAGAATTGCCCTTTCGCTCAAAATTTAAATGTAAAGGGTAAATCAGCACAGTGTGTCACTTAGTCCTAAGTGGTGGACATTGGATGGAGCTGCTCTTTTAACAGTAGTATGAATTGTATTAATGTGAAAGACAATTTTTTACCTGTTATTCATTATTTAATAAGGACTGATGGCATGAACAAAGAAGATTGAGTGCAGTAAGTACAGAACTTACAGATTTCCCTGGAAATGCTTTAATATTTGATGCCGAGATTGTTTTTATGAGCAAACGTACGGTCGCAGCAGGTATTAACTAAAATGGCCTGAGAAACGAATGTGATTTCCCCCTCCTCCTCCCCCTGTCCTCCATCCCCGTGGATGTGCTGCTCACAGTGAGTTGTACTGAGTGGCTGTCGAAATCTGCAGCACAGCTCCCCCTCTCCTCCTCCTCCTTTCAGATGTGGGTTGCGTTTCTCCGTGATTGCTGAGGCAATGGGTTTAGCCTCTGGGAGCAGAGTTTACCTGCACAATTTATTTCTCTATTTCTAATTTCACACTGCAAACTTCCCAAGCGAGCGTGGTTCCCGGACAGGGGTGGCTTGCCGTGAGCTGGCTGGTAATGGACGCCTTGGGGCAGTCAGGAGGAAGGGAAGGAAATGTGCTGTGCCCCTACAGCTGAGAACATGATGGAGAGCCTGTGCATGGGGGACCCCTGTCACCCTTTTGCCCCAAGTAAATCCCAGCCCACAAACCAGCTGTGGAGAGGTCACACTAGTCACTCGTGGATGGCATGTCTGTGGAGCAGAGGCAGGAGAAGCGAGCCCGGAGCTGGCCTGGTGACTATGGTGGCCCTGCGGTGGGGGAGAGGTGGCCACCTGCAGCTCCCTGGGTACAGCTGCTCCAGCACAGGACTCCAAGTCTGCTTTGGGGGTGTGAAAGGTAAAAAAGGAAAACTTCCCTCTTTTGGGCTGGCTGATCTCAGTGTGTTCTGCAGCTCTCAGCACTGCAGGGCACATAGGCAAAGGTAGGCGTGCATGCAGCTGCCATTTGTCTGAGGTAGCCGTTTGCCTGAGGCAGCCATTTTCTTGCAGAGCTCAATGTGTGGTGGCCATTTACCCGAGGCAGATATTAGCCTGAGGCTCCCCACGTGTGGTGGCCATTTGCCCCAGGCGGCCGTTTGCCTGAGGATCCCCGTGTGTGATGTCCATGAGGTGGCTATTTGCCTGAAGTGCCCCGTGTGCAGTGGCCATTTTCCTGAGGTGACTGGTGTGCTGGTTTTAATCCCTGAGGGGACAGTGTGTCCTGTAGGCTGTGACTTGGGAGTAGTGAGAGGGGAACAGTGCTGCTAACATCTGAGAGCAGGAATTGGTGCCAGCCAAGAGACGAGTGGGCCAACAAGGAGCAGCTCCGTGCTACTCTCTGACCCGTCATACATGCAGGCATGAGGCAGCCCTCAGGGAATGGCTGTCAGGAAGCCCTGGCACAGAGTGACTGATCTTGTATCTTCCCGGGGAAAACATGAAGCTTCATGAAGGAGGGCTGGGTTGGCGGCTTTTCTTCTTGCACCTTGAGGTCTGTCTCTGCAAAAAGCCCAACATTGTGTTGTTCCAGTCCAGTTCCACCACAAACAGGCATCATCCGAGCTACTGAATGCTGCACAGAGAAGCAATGCTGTTTGCTGAGTAATACAATTAGGGATGATATTAGAAAAGAGTGTTTCTCCCCAGGGACTTCCTGGCCAGGCTCTCTTTGCACTGGTAACAGTCTCCTCGATGTAAAAAGACTAGCATGGTTTTGCTCAGTTACTGAACAGGAATGCTGTGGGGAGACGAGGAGGTCTGGAGAGGCAGCTGGTAAAGCCTGTCTGGCAGAGAGAAATAATGCATGGGAGCACTTGCAGGAAAAAATATTTTCCTGTAAAATGTACATTTTTTAATTTCAGGGCATGATTTAGCTAAGCACCCCAAAAGTAGAGGAAATGAGAAACTTTTTTTCTTTTTTTTTTCCTGTAAGAGAAAGAAATTTACTACTATAAGGAAATTTTGTGCTTTTCTAACATGCTTGTGCTTAATTTGACAAGTTGAACTTGAATCAAGATGATTCCCAGAGTGAGAAAGAGTGAGGACTACCTCATAATAGTAAAATAATGACAACATTTAAAAAGGAAAGTAAAGCAAAGCAATTTGGAATAAAAGACATCAAATTAAACACAGCTTAAGAAAAAACACTGAACTATGCTTTGGAAGTACTGCTTTTTACAAATAAATATTGTGTTTCTTGGTATAGAGAGATAAACAGGCATTTTGTTGAATGGAGATGCTGTTACTTGTGTCATTTGCCTGTGGCTTAATCTGAATTTCAATCACACACACACAAAGTTGTAAATAAATAATGGTGCATCCTTATTTTTGATCTTTTTAAGAACTTGGATCAGCCAGTGTGAAAACCCTTTGAGTGCACAAGGAGGGAAGAAATCACTGAGGAGAGCAGAGAGAATAAAATATGAGGTTTCAGTAAATAAGACAGCAGAGAGAGGAAGAGGAAAGGCACATGTCCAGAAGGCCCTTGCAAGTCTGGAAACTGGTGATCAACAAGAAGATGGGAATGGATAACAGTGTAAGAAGAGAGACAATGACCAGACAAGAAATCAGTGAAGAAAAGGTCAGGTGAGGAATGGTGCTGAGCATAGCAGTGTCACAGGAGAGTCAAACTCTCTCACGGTGCGTGGGAGTGGTGAATGTGGGTGCGCCATGTTTGTAGCTCCTTGAATACTCCCACAAAGCCAGGCATAATGTCAACCACAATGCTTTCACTTCTTTGCTTGGCAAGATATTTATAATTGATTTGTTGTAGGGTTTGTCTCTGATCTCCAAGATTGTTTCCCCCTGTGACTGGTCTAGTCTGGATTTACTTGTATGTGGGACTGCCCTTGAAGACTTCTCCCAAACAGGTGCAAAACCTAATGGTGGCTGGCTGCTTGGTTATTCTGCATCTGCTGGTATTGAGAGTACCAGCTTTCCAGGCTATGTGCTTTGGCTATACTTACTATTGTGAGCAGCATGAAAGAATAACCGATCTGTTTGGACAATGTAACATTCTTTATCCTTGTCTGGCATAAAGTTTGATTTGTAAACATCAGTGAAATCCAAGAGCTCTTCGCAGTGCAAGAGCTGCCTCACTACCATTTTCCAAGACAGAGATAGCAAGACTCCCATTGTGATGGGGGAAGATGGTACCCTGCTGCTCTCTGGGGAATACTTTAATGGTCTCAGCTGGCAGTGCACTTCCACGTGCTGTGGGTGGGACCTGCCTCCTCCAGCTCCCAGGGAGGTCTGAAATGCAGTCACTGCATGCAGAATCTCAATAAATAATGTGAGCTGAAAACCAGGCAGGAAATAAACTCATCTTCACTCTTTCAGGCATGTGCCCTTGTCTAATAGCTGGGCAGTTTCATTTTCAAGAAACTCCTTAATTGGCCACTGTTTCTGTGCATCTAGGCAATTTCTCTCTCTGGATTTACCTAATTTTGTGGATGCTTCCAGGAGGGAAAAGAAATCCTTTTAAATCATGATAGCCACAATCATACAATTGAACTTTCTTTTATACAGTAGTTGTTGCAAATGCTACATTGAAAAGAGGCATTTCTTTCACTACAATAAGCTCTCAAGTCAAGTTCTGTTATCCAAGTTCATAACAGTATTAGTTCTGTTTTATTGATGTGCATTTGTGGGGAAAAAATAAGGCAGAGCAATAAGAATTCTGTGATGATTGACTGGTTTGAGATAGCTTTGGTCTTAGCCATCATAAAAGGGGATATCCAGGGTAGGAATATGCTAAACTTGACATTTGTTTATGATTAAAGAAAATTGAGGGTAGGGAGATCCGTTTGCAGTATAAACCAGATTATTCTGGTTTATAGATATTATATATACACCTATATATATATTTAAAAAGATATTATAATCGTGTGATTATTTTTTTTTTTAAAAGGTCATAGGCTTCACCTCTGATGTACATTTTGAAGAAGCTTAATGTGAACTTACTGTCTCAGAATAGCAGATGAGCTTTCTGAGCAAAGCTGTGGGTAGTAGATCTAGCTGTGGATTGGTGGTTTGGAGCTCTTATGTCAGGGTTCATAGTTAGATCAATTTTCCAGCCTCCTGGGAATACAGGCCATGGTTTCACCTAGTGATCCTTCATTATGTTTGAGAAAAGCATCGTTAACAGAAAGGCATTCAATCATTTGAACAGATTAGGAACAGGCAACCTGCCATTTCTTGCCTTATTTCAGTATTTTATCATTCATAGTATTAAAAGCTTTATCTAATTTCAATTTGCCTCACTTTGGGTGTTTTTGTCATTTGGTCTTGTTAGACTTACTCTGCAGGATTTAAGAACCATGATAACAGGTATTTTTTTCCTTTAAAAGTAGTGTAATCAAAGGCAGCTTTTTTATTCTTTGTCCCTTGGTTTGATTCCTAAAACCTCTTTTATGCATCCTTCTCAATTTTTCAGTGTCCTTAAAGCATGAGAAGTCCATGTGCAGTATTTTGTTATGGGTCTCAACAGTGCCTCAGAGATCATTTTCTGATCTCTTGTTACTTCTCTTTCGTGCAACCAAGGATCACACTGGAACTTGGCGCTTATCTTAGAGTTGCTGCTGTGCGAGGCAGGATTTCCCGCTCTGTAGGTGTGGATGACAATCTTTATTCATAGGTTTATAACTTTACATTGGGGTGCACTACAACTTTTTGTGTAGACTCAGCTTAACAAGCATCTGGGTCTATTCAGAATGAACACCCTCTCCTCTTCGTTGTTTATCATTCTGATTGTGTTTGCTGCTAGTTTTATTTGCAGGGATGTAACGTTTACCTCCAGAATGTAAATACTGTATTGTCAATGGGACTAACTTCTGTTTGGTCATGATTACCTCTAATAAATGTTTTTTTTCTCTCCTTCTCCTCCTTCTCCTCCTTCTCCTCCTTCTCCTCCTTCTCCTCCTTCTCCTCCTTCTCCTCCTTCTCCTCCTTCTCCTCCTTCTCCTCCTTCTCCTCCTTCTCCTCCTTGTTTTCAACACTTATGTCATTTAGTCAGTTTTTAATCCATTAACTATATACTTTAGGGCTTTAAAAACCTTACAGAATTCTGAGTATATTGCATTTCTGCTCTTGTCTTTATCAGCCAAACTTGTAATCCCATCAAAGAATTGAGGCATCTTTGACTTTGCAGGAACTACTTGTGGAAAATAAGCTACAAAGACACTTGAAACAGCTGTTTTGCTAGAGAATTAAAATGTTGTGGAGTAATGTAAGTAAAAAAGACTAAACTTTTTCAGTCATTTAGTGTTTTCAGATATCCATGCAGGTTAATGTTGGCATCTTTTCTAAGTGTACTGTGCATGTAGTTTATGTAAATTTGCATGACACTTCTACCAGCTTCACAGGTCTGGGCCTTTTGGTCGAATTCTTATTCAAACCTTGGGGATAAGAGCACTGTGTGGCACCAGTGTGACCTATTTTCAGTAAATTGATTCCCCCTGCAAAATGTGACAAGTTTACATTTTTAACAAAATGGGCACTGTTTGACTGCATTACTATTTCATTCCTCATGATGCTGAAAAATTAGAATGTTGAGTAAATTTGTTTTCTTTGCAAATATTTTTTTTCTATCTGTTAAGCACCCAAAGGCTCAAACTGACCTTAATTTGAATTTTACTTTCTTGCCTTTTTCATTCTCTTAAGTCTTTTCTGTACAGGTATTGGAAAAAAAATGAGAACCTGTTTTATGAAGTAAGTTACCTAGTTACAAGTTTGTTGTAAGTCCACATATATAAAAAAAGCAACCAAACAACTTCCCCCTCCCCAATATTCTGCAACAGAAAAGAATTCAAGTATGGGAGGCTGGTAGCATGGTCATAAGGTAGCTCTTCTCTTGCCTGCATATTTATTTGATATTAAGGTAAAATAACATGAATTCTTTCTAAGTCTCCTGTCCCTTTCAATTAGTGGAGACTTGAGGCTTCAGAAAAAAATTGTGTATGAAAAGTGAGTATGCAATACAAGGGCAATGTCAGAGTAGTAAAGACTTTATTGTTTCCTTTGCATGTCTTTGTTCATGTGATTTATTAACTGTGATTTGTTTATCACTTGTGGCCTTTTTCCCTGCTTGTATTTGGCTTATTTTTCTCTCTGCAGTGGTAAGTAGCTAGAATGCTACCATTGCTAGTTCTGTTGCCTACTGAATACCTTCTTTCTTCTGAGATGAAAGTGTGCTTCAGCTGTGTAGCTATCAAAGAACCATGTGATCCCATCTTCATTGTGCAGAGGAAAACATCTATTTCAATTTCTTTCTACATGTCTATCCAGGGCATGGCTAACTTCTATGGAAATTAGATTGTTCGTGGGCACACTACAGCTTCAGCATCAGTATAGCGCAAAACAAATGAAATTGCGAAAAGGAATTAGCATGGAAGTTGATAATCTCTGATGTTTAGAAATGGAATAGTTTTACTCTTTCTTTATAAAAGTATTCTGATAGAAAACCAAAATCATATAGAGAATGTGCACTAATTCTTTCAGTGGCAAAAAGTTTTCAGCTTATAATACTAGAAATAAGGTCAAGAAATGAGTGCTTCTAAGCCCTATAAAAGCCTTTTTCTCCTTTATCATGAAGTCTAATTGTGATACGTAGGAGCAAATATTTAGTCTTAAATATAAGAATATGAATTTCTGATGTATCAGAAGTGAATGAAAGAAGAATAAGGCGTTCAGTTAAACACTAGCATTTACTTTAGCACAAAATCAGCCACAGAAGATTTAAACATAATCCTTGATTCTGCAGAGCCCAAACTGTTATGTTTCTTACCCAGCACAGCACTTAAGCACATACTTACCTCTAAGCATTTACATAGTTCTGCTGAGATCCGTAAGGAATATTCATGAACTTAAAGACAAAGGTATGACAGAAATGCTTTGTTAATTCAAGGATAGAATGCTTTTAACTTTGCAGGATCAAGCCTTTCTTCCTTTCTGTGCCTTTTTTAAAATTATTTTTTATTTAGCTATCAAAATGTAGACTTTGCTAATCTCTCATGGGACACTATTTTTAGGTGTATGTTTTATTGGATTAAAAGCAAAAAAGATGATGATTTTTCTTCCTAGAGAAAAAGTAATACTTACCCACATGTATTGTTACACTGACTTTCCAGGCAGAGAGGAGCACCAGGGGAATTGTTAGTGTGCACGTTAACTCTAAAACCTGCTTGCAACTACTGAATTTTTTAATGTATTTTAGTCTAATCCTGCTGTGCCCTTTTTGACAACACTGTAGGTGCAGTTGCATCTCAGCGACTGCCTGACGTTGCAGGTTCAAGCCTCTTTTGCACACACCAGCCAAACTGTGTTTTCCTTTCAGTGTTGATGTTGTAGCAATTGTAGACATATTATTGCACTAGGTGTGACAGGACTATCGTTTGTACTAAACACGGTGAGTGGCAGACTGATGGTGTATCAAATGATGTCTCAGTATGGCAAAATATGCTATTAGCCAGAAGTATCTTAGCTTTGCATGCCATATTAACACAGTTACATTGCTTCTGGTGGCCAAGCAAGCTCACTCAGAGCCCTCTTGACTTGACACTGCTGCATAGATATACACAAAGATAAAAGGGCGTCCTAAGGAGCATAACATGTTAGCCAGAAGCTGTGTATCATTACCTCAGTGAGATATTTCTTTCTGTAGTGTTTTTTTTTTCCACCTGTGCAGTGTCACAATGCAAAGAGGGGAGTGGAAATTGGGGGAAGGAAGGGCTGGTCTTCCCATTTCACAGAATGAGGTGTGGAAAAAATTAGCCCAAGGATACAAATAATGTCTGTTGTAGATCTGAGAATTGAAGACTTGAGTCACAAGTTGTCATCTTGGCCACGACCTTGACTGTTGTGTTGGAGAGGATGCATCTCTTCTGTCACACAGCTGGAAGGAGTTTAACTGAAACCACTTGCATGCACAGGTCTGCATCTTCCTCGGCTCTAATGAGGCACTGCACTTAACTGCTTCTTTGCGGAGCCCTGCTAGGTCAGACTACAGGATAATTGTACCTGACAAGGATAAGTGGTGTAGAAATGACTCTTAGTCTACAGAATGGCACAGAAGGCAAGTGTTTTCGACAAAGTAGTTCAGAATTTCTATGGTAAAGTTGGTAAAAGAATGCAACTTACTGTGCTGTTTTGGACTAGTTAAAAAATCTGCAAAATACAGCACTTCCTTTTAATCCCTGTGGCTTTTTCCATAAAGATTTGATTTCTTGACTGCTTTATAGGTATTAGTGGAGAATCTAAAAATTGGAGACTAGGCAGCTGTGAGAATATACTGTCTTAAACAGTTGGTAGTTATTGAAATCCATGGAAGAAACATCTCAGATGGAGGAGACTGTACCTCAGAATGGACAGGGAAGTAAATTCACTATTTTCACTGGTTTAGAGTCCAGTGCTGACTGTGAAGATGGTCTGATCCTCCTGCTTTCAGTCCTGTTTAGTAACAAATGGGCATGAAGAAAAGCTGGGTACATAAGACAAACATCTATGTTAATATGTGCCATTGAGTTTGACAAATGTACTCAGGAAGGGAAGCAGTAAAAGATTTCAAGGTTTGGACCAAGCAATTACTTTGGGACTTGCAGAATGGACTTCAGACTGGTTGCCTGTGTATGCTATATCTGTTTCAGAGATTACAATGTCAATGTTTTATAATGCTGATTCTTATCAGTGTAAGAGAGACCCATAAGCGTAGGTGATCCTTGTGTTGCTTTATGTAAGGGACTTCAGAAGGCTTTTGAAGTGTTATAGGCTGAAATTTGGAAAATGTTTTGAGTCAAAAGTTCAAAGGCTTGTTTTGACCCCTGTAATAAACACGTTATTTCAGGTAAGATGAATTAAGCTGGAGAATAAGGAGCAAAGAGATCAGAACACACTGCAAGCTATCTTATATTGGTGCCTGTTTAGTGTAACACTATGTCAGTCATTACAGGTGTACCAGCCAAAGACCACTGGAGCTAGCAAAAGAATATAGACCCCTGTGGATCCAGGCTTGTATTTGGAAACAGGGAACTTACTCTTTAGGACCAGTTGTTTTTCCTTTCAACTTCTTTAAAATTCAGGATGTTTTATGATTATCTGACATGAATATTTTAAAGCAATTATAAGAAGAAACACAAAGTCATGACTAATGTCCCAGCATGTGTTTAACTTAGCATATGGTTTATGTTTCCTTGGGGTTTCTTTATTAGCCCGTGAAGGAAGGTAGTGGTACTTCTGTGCATATACAATTCAGAAAGTTTAAATTCTGTCTTTTTTGAAGTCAAAGTACAGAATAGTGTGTTTAGTAGTCTCTTCCTGTATAGCTGGCAGACCTGCTCTTTTTGGTTTTTGATTTTTTTTTTTCTTCAACAAGTCAGTGAAAATTGAAATAGGCTGTAGTGAGCCAAACTATAAAACATATATGGACATTTATTGATAGCAGTCCCTGTGCTCTACTCAGTCACAAAGATAATAGAAATGCTTCACAATATAACCTGAAGATTTTTTTTCTGACCCTTTGCCATTTAGGAATTGCCCAGCCTCTGTGGTAGATGTTCATTTATCTTTCCCATTTCTCTGTAGGTTTTATATTACTTTTTTTTTTTTTTTGGTACATAACATAGTACCCTTTATGTGTATAATGGAGATTTTTGACAGTTTCATATATATTGAAATCTTTCCATGGGGAAATGATTTAGTATAATGGGTTTTATGTTGTTAGGATCAAAATTGAGCATATACTTTTGATCTACTTTGCAACCAGCCCCATGAAAAGAATTCTCCCCCAAATGTCAAAACCCTATGTTGTAAGTGCTATATTTTCTTACTTTCATTTTCACCACAGATTTTTCACTGGAGGAGGGAGCTAAAGAATCCTATTACTTACAGCATCTTTGTGGTGGATGATATTTAGCTTTGTCTAAAGGAGTTGTGCAAGGTGTACCAAATAGGGAGAGTAAATAGAGGAAGGGAACTCCAGGCTGGTGATATGTTGTTACCCAAAGCTCTGCCAGGGTGGGCTGACTTCACAACTCTGACGGTCTGGGCTGTGCAGTGAGAACACCATGAGTGTAACGTTGTGTCTGTGCAGGGTCAGACTGACCTCACTGGGACCACATGTAGCTCACAAGGTCCAGCCGCTCTTCAGGTGAGATTAAAGCATAGTGTCAAAAAAGCTATTTTTTTTTTCTGTGAACTACTATCACAAATGCTTTCACTCTGTGCTCTTACTTTGTGCTATGTTGCCTGCAATCCGGAAAAGATCCAGAAGGAAAAGTAAGATCCTTCCTGAGGATGTCCAGGGCAGTACATAGTACCATTCTAGTGGAAGAAAAAAAAAAGGCTTGATTTTGCCCCTGTGGTTTTACTGCTTGCTGGGTTTGAAGTCTGCAAAAGATCTAACATGTCTGACTACTTGTTGTGCGTTACTTGAATAAATGAATAAATGAAAGTTCTTCTTGTACTTCACATAGCAACCCTGAAAGGATCAGAAAAAAGGGACCAATTTCAGCAAGTAAATGACAGAATAAATTGGATGAGAAATCAGGCTCTGTTTCCTTTTTTCAGTTTTTTCCAGTGGTCTCCAGGGAGTGAAGCAGTTGCTGAGGAGGACTGGCCGGTGAAACAAGGGTTTTTTTGGCTGAGTTTTTTGGCTGTAGGTGCTACTTCTCCACCTGAGAGGTGGAACTGCAGTCTTTCAGCTTCTTTTTAACAATGGGGAGTGCTTGTTATTTTTACCACTTAGCTGCTTTATTTCAAGTAAAAAAAATGTGAAGAGCTTATTAAGTCCTTTCCAGGCAGCTGCTGCTGAAGAAGCAGAATCATCTATTACTATTTCTGGAGCATAGAGTAAAGGAGAATTACACCAGGATTTGTGCGTAATTAGAGATCTGTGAAGGGACAGGGCCATGAGGAACCTGGGGACAGTCATGCCTTGTTGACCTAATGGAGAGAGTTAGCTCTGCCCTTGTACTTGAGACTGACTAACAGCAAGATAGCTGAAGCATGTTCTTAGTGGCAGCATGAAACAAATGCTGCAGTGAAATAAACTTGGAACAGAAACAAATGAGCTTGACAGCAGAGTGCAAGTCTGCTGTGACTTTTAAAATGTGCATATAACACTTGAAAGTAGTTGATTGTAAATGCAGGAATATACTTTGTTTGGGGTTTGAATTGTGATGTGCCTCCCCCTCCGCAGCATGCCAGCTCTGGTTCTGCAGCCATACACCTCTGCTGGGCCCTGCACTGGGAGCAATGTCCCCCGCTGCCAGCTGAGGACTGGGAGCTAACAGAAGGTAGCAGGCTGATGGAGCAAGCAGGAGAGTGGAGCACTGGATAGCAGTGATTCAGCAAAGGGACATAAGCCCCTGGCAGTGAAGTCCATGCCTATAAGCATCATCAAGGTTTTTGTAACAGAGGTGAGTTTAAAACTGGGTCATCTCCCTCCATCTGACTCTCTTCTTTGTCTTTTAAACTGTGTTCACAGTCTCTGACACTTGTCACTGTGTTACTAGTCAAAACATAGTCATTAGAAGCGAACGATTTTAACTGCGAGAAAGAACTGATCATTTTAGAATAATTTGAGAGACAAATTCTGCCATTTAAATTCAGCGGCCCTAAGAACTGATAACTAACTTCTTGAGAGGAGTGGTAAGTTTTGGAAACTAAACCAACTAATCCTTATGGCCCATGGCACACAAACTCTAGTATCAATGGCATTGATGTAAGCACCCTGAACACCTAGGAGCTGATTTGAGCAAACACTCNCCCCCCCCCCCCCAAACCCATAGCATGAACAAGGTGGGTGATGGTGTAATATGTTACAAAGATATTCTTGGCCCCTGAGATGTCTTAAGAATTTTACTTGTGTTAATGCTCTGTGGTTAGCAATGTGGATGTGCCAGAGAAGTATTTCTAAGGCATGCCATATTGCCATGTTGGCTTTTTATGCTTTGCACTTGCATTTATATTTTTCTCTCCCAAGGTAAGAAAGTTGTATTCCCCAATCTTGTCAGCGCTTAAATATATATTTAACTCTGTGCAAAGATCTAAACACATGCCTAACTGTTGGCAGTACCAGAGCTTTAACACCTGTCAACTTTCTCATGCACTGACTCTACCCCCAGTGCTTCACAGATTTAAAGGCATCCTATGGTGAGTTAATCTCTTTTGACCTTGGTTCTTAGTTACTAGAAGTAAAAGGGAAAAGAGATTTGTTCAACTGAGATTAAAAGAGAGAAGGACAGCATGAGAGAGAGAGAAAAGAGAGAAAAACAGGAAGGGCATTTCAGGCAGTAGAAACACTGTACATAGTCACATTTGCCATCATAAAAAAGATGCCTGCAAGAGAGTCAGTATTTTTTGGTCAGGCAGAGAACTGGGAGTGACAAGGCAATGTGGTAGAGGAAGAAAAGAAAGGAACATCCAGCACTGGAAATAAGGGGGAGAATTATGAAGTACTAATCCACTGATAGTCTGATGTGTGAATCTGATCTAATTTTTTGTCCTTAGAATAAAAGTGATATTTTGGTATGATAAAGGAGTAAGCTTAAAGGAGAGAGGGAAATCTCTCTCCTTTCCCACTTTTCTTCCTGAAATACTGATATATCAATATGATCTCAGTATGCTTTTGGGTTTCCCTTGGGGCCCTTTGCTTTATATACTATAACCTAAGAAATAGTTTACTTGCCATGTGTGGTATATAGTAAAATGTGATGCTGTATAAACATTTAGATCTTGAGTTTTATTGCAACGCATTAACAGCTTAGAAATTATACAGTGAAAAACAGTGGGTAGGGTTGGGCTTAGAGATATTGCCAAAGAATTCCTAACCATCATGTTGGTTGTTTCTGCTAGGGAACTTAGGTGAAGGTGAGGTACACCTTTTCTTTCTCAGTGACAAGGATTTGGGGTTCTGCCTCTAAAAGTGAATCTAGATCAGAGGATGTGGCCCCAAAATTGTCAGACTTGCTTGTAATGGTAAAAGAATTCCATTTCATGTTGTTGACTTTTCATTACTCTTTGTGTCACAAACATTGTTCACTTCAAATCTCCCATGTTCCTGAACTGAATTAAATCAGTTGAGTTCTGGTTTGATGTAGTATTTGCTCTCTGTTTGCTAGATGGACACAAACTGTTGCCATTTTTTAATCCTCTGAAGGAAGTTAAAGCGGAAACGTAAGTGAATGTGATCTTTGATGATGCGAGGGAGAAAATTCTACATCACATGACAACAGAAAGCAATCACAGGAAAGAGCAATTTCTCCCCATTTCAAGAAAGGAACCTCAAAAAAAGAGGAATGTTTTCACTGAAGGGAGAATCATCTCTAATCTTACTTTGTCTGTCATCTTTCACTGCAGAGCTTTCATCAGTAGCCTTCCTCATCCTATTTTATTTTAGAAACAAGAATTAACATATAATGAATTAATAATGTATTATTATAAGTTGAAATGAATTGTTGGGTCAGCCACTCAGATGTAAACACTGCCTGGCTTTGAGGAAAATGTTGTTCAGTTGCTTCTCTTGGAAGATCAAAGGCCAAAGAAGCAATCTGTTGGTCAGCGTGTTCATGATGTCTCAGTAGGACAGTCTCACTTCACTAAGGCTGACAAAATGATCTCGACATATTGAAAGATGGTTCAAATGCAACGACAGCTGGGAAATGATAAGAAGTTTAGAGAGCATGACCTGTGAAGGAAGGCTGAAGGAATAGGGTTTGTTTCTGCTAAACAGGACTAGCAGATGAGAGGGATTGAGGGGGCAGGGGTTATGGTTATCAATACATAAGCAGTTGTTGGAAATGGAATTAATAATTGCTCTGTTACTGCTAGGCTAAGGAACAATGCATTGAACTTGTGATTCTATTTAGGTTGTTTCAGTTACAAAATGGGCAAAATGCCCTTATTTTAGTGGTAGATTTGAAAGGGTAAAAGATATTTGGGGAAGCTGTGTAAGCCCTTGGGGTTTTTAGGAGTGTGTCAGACAAGCATCTGGTGATGTCAACTTATTTGATTCTGTATCAGTGATGGAATCTCCAGAAGTAATTTTCAGCCCACATTTCTATGATTCAGGTTATATGTACAACACGAAGGGTGGAAAAGTATGAATTGTGTGAAGAACCATTCTGACTCTTGGGAGGACTGTGATTTAATGCCCTCTTCCTCTCCCTCCATTGTATGTAAGCCCATGCTTATGTTTAATGAGAGCCTTTCTACTAATGTCTGAGAATAAATCCACCTGAATTAAAGTTGCAGTTGAGGACATTCTGTTTCCCCTTTCCTTTTAGCTCTTCATGTGCTTAGGCAGGAGAACTCTTTAAATATAGAGAGATTTTGAGTATCTTAAGCCTCACCTCTCTCCAAGCTGATGAAGGAGCAAAAGACCACCTTATGCAGGCACTACACCCAGACAAAATTTGCCATACTTTGGCTGACAAGTACATACCAAAACTGCCTTTTTATTCTCTTCATTCAGAAATTGTTTGACCTTTAGTGGTCAAAAATATTTTTTTTCTGATTAAAAAAAATTGGACACTTTCACAAGGCTGTCCCCTGAAGGCTTGTGGGAAGCTGAAGTCTAAGGAGGTAGCTGAGATTTCCAAATAAGTGTGTCAAGACATAAAAAGTTCCCTGCATTAGACTTCTCTGACTTTAAATATTTAAGTCCACCTTTACTCTCATGACTTTTGTCTTAAATTTATCCTTTTACTCTTTAGAAGAACACTCTCCCATTTCCCTGAAAGACAGAACCTGTCTTATGAGATTTCCATGCATAACTTCAAGCAATTTACATAGAAATGTCAAGGTAAAGCTTGCAATTTCTTTACCTTGGGGGCTCACATATGGTAAACAAAATACAATAGGAGTTGGGTAGTAAAATATGAGTGTTCATAAGCTCAAATAAGGATTTTCTATCTCACTAGTAAAAGTAAAAAGCTTTCTTTAAATTAATAATTTTATTAATGGCATAAAATGGCAGCTGTGGAATACACTAAGAATTGAAGATAACTTAGTTGGCCTGTTGTAAAGCAAATTAATATTAACAACCTGTCTTTTTTTCCATGTAATTAAGCAATAATGATCAAAGCTCAATGCTTTTCTTGGAGATTAATGATGACTTTGAAAATTAATGGTGTGAGGTGAAAGCAAGGACAGTTAGCCGTAGCAAATTGTTAAGAATCCAGAAAACACACTGGGCTGAGTCATTCAATTTGTTTTATGATTATTTAAATACTGCTTTTTCCTCTATTTATTAGAAAACAAATTGATATTCATATATGCTAAATAGTGCAAGATTTAACATTTTCATAGTAAGCAGCCAAATAAAGAGTAGGCTCAGGTTCCAGCCAGGGTCAGCTGGTCTGAGAGCAGGCATGATGACTATTTCTGGCACTGCTACCTTGAAGTCTCTACTTACTCTTTTCATGACATGGATTCCAGGATTCATTACTGGTACTTAGTCGTGTTGCGCTCTCTCATGAAATTACTCTCCTGCTAGGTGATTAAAGCAAAACTAGCATGTGGTGTTTGCAGGATCAAGGCCCGTACATTGCTTGCTTAGTGCCTGGTAAAGGAAACTCATCAGCACTTTCACTCTACTTGTGGGAGAGTGGGAGAG
>VYZW01045032.1:12783-28772 GCA_013401315.1 Balaeniceps rex | reverse complement strand
GAATATTCCTGTTCCCATGAGTAGCACATCACTTTTTTATAGTTTTTACTTGAAAAGTTATGTTCCTTGTTCAATTCACTGCTACCTCCCAGTCTTCCAGACATCTCTATCATGAACTTATCAGATTAGTTTTATTTCTGTCTGCCTTTGCTCCCATATTTCCTTTCTTTTTTCCTATCTCTCCTTCATGGTCAGTCTCTTTTTTCCTCTTTTTCTCCATCTAAAATATTTTTATCTTCTTCCCCCCTTTCACCATTCCCTCAGCCAAATGCCCTGAGGAACTAATATGACATTACTAGGATATCACTCAGTTTATGGCTTTGCTATGTTTTATAGCTTTCTCTGCCTTTGTATTNCAACCACTGCCTGTAGGAGCAATTGCATTGTGCATCACTTATTTTGTATTATTATTATTATTTTCCCTCCCTTTTCTGTCCTATTAAATTGTCTTTAACTCAACCTACGAATTTTACTTTTTTTTCTTTTTTTTTTCTGATTCTCTCCCCCATCCCACTGGGGACGGGCGGAGTGAGCGAACGGTTGTGTGGTGTTTAGCTGCCTGCCGGGTTAAATCACAACATACACTCTTGGGACAGGGACTCCCCTAATTTTATCTTTGCAAAGTGCTTACCCTAGTGGAATGCTGTTCTCCATTTGTCCTACATGGTAAAAGTTTATGACCAGTAAATAACATTATTGGGAAGATTAGGTCTAAAGAAAAGATAGAAAAGTCTGTCAGCCAATGAAAATATAAGTTCAGTTCTCTAGTCTACCATGGACTTCTGTGTCTGTGCGACCAAGCTACAAAAGCTGGGAAAGTATCCATTTCTCAAACTCTGGCTGGCCACACACTGAGAAAAGCGTCCTTCTTAAGACTGACAGCAGTGACATTGTAGAAAACCCAAGGACATCAGTGTCCCACAGTATGGAATTAATTTGAATAATTTATGCGGCTCAAGTGTGAGACTTTGAAAATTAGGAAAACAACATTTAAATTTACCCACTATTTAATAAGTTACTAGTGGAAGAAATGGAAGCATTGAGCTGTGGGGCTTTAGTGGGGCAGGTAGGCTGGTGAGTTCAGAAAAATGGGAAGCATGTTGGTTGAGTGAATATCAGCAGTGATCTACTCACACACGGGAAATTACCATGATCAAGCCAGAGGTTACAAATACCAGTTAAAGGACAGATCTGACGTGAGTTCATTAAGTCATTTGATTTCAAAAATGGTCTGCTTTGTTTCTGGCTCTTCACCAGTGGGTAACAAGATGTGGCAAGGAATTAACAGTGCTGCTAGGGTTGCAAACTGTATTAATGTTTTGTAGCCAGACGTCTTCAGTGGAAGGAAGTAGGAAAATGACAAGTTGTCCCATCATCATTTATGTTTAATGTAAAATTTTCATGCAGCTACTGATTGCCTGCCAGAGGGATGTTTTAACCAGTAGAAGCTACAAGGATCAAAACCCAGCCTAGATAGTTCACTATAAATATGGATAATCTACAGAATTTCATCCTTACAATGTTAGAGTGATTTTTTTCCAAACAAAAGATATGAACACAGCCCATTCAGATTTTACAGCAAAATTATCATGCAAAGCTAGATTGTTCTGTCTGGACAAAATTTTATCCATCCTCTAAGGCAGGTGTTGGTTTAGCTTTATTTGAAATTTAACTATCTATCTAGCTATCAATTGTGAATAATACATATTGTTCTAAAACCTATAGGAAACCTACTGCAGTATTTTCTTTACATTGACTCTGTGTAACACTTACAAATAATCAAATTATGTGCTGTCATAAAGTGTTCCAGTGCAAGATGATCTAGCTATAAATCAGTCTTAAGGTGATAAAATATGACACACTAGCCAGATAAACACATATTTTTAACAGTTCAAAAGCAAGTCAGTTACCTCTTAGAAGTGAATTACTTTTATTTTTAATACCCTTAGAAAGTATATAACTTTCTACAGTACATAACTTTTCCAAAGATAAACAGCTGCAAACTAAAGCTAGTCAAAGTTTTATAGAAAATCATGATTCTACAAAATCAAAGCATTTCTTAGAAATTACTTGTTTTTTCCAGCATTTCTGATGGGAAAGAATTAAAATTTTTTATTTAGTTTTTGGGTTTTTTATTTTACTGTATTATTACATCTTCCTTTTCTGAGATATTATAGGTAATTATATAAGAAAAATATAAAGCATCATAAAATACCTCAACAAAGTAGTATTATAAAGTTCAAAAGAAATGTTTTGGAATATTTTGTCATACTTCATATGAATTTCTTTGAAAGTCTTTCAATTCCACTAGAAATACACATTTCTTTACTTCTTCTATGTAGACTATCTAAACACTTACATATATATCTGCTTTGTTTCTATTTGATTATTTCCAAAATATGTCCTCCTTTACATGACGAGCTAAGAGCCTTACTCTGGACAGATATTAGTCAAATGCCATCTTTTGGTGTAAGTTCAAAGAAAATGGTTTCACAACAATGAAATCAAGCAATCAGAATGCCCCTCATGATCATGTATACAGTTGCAAGTTCTGCTATGGAACAGGTCGGTCACTTTATTCATCATTGTTTTACAGTAGCATTTTCTTACTACCGTAGTGAAACATTTTGAGCGGTACATTGAATAGAGTCCTGATAAATAGNTTTTTTTTTTTTTTTTTTTTTTTCCTCCCATCTCTAGCTCTCTATCAGTGATGCATTTAGAACTTGTTCCAAAGCCCAAAGTCAACCAAGGAGGCTATACTGAATTGAGTGCTTTTGTGGAATTGTTCTTAGAGGGGTGCTATAAATACGCATCTTGTAGGATTAGTGTGTGACAAATGTGAACTAACACCATAGGGTGTTTTTACATTACTTTTTAAAATTTATTTGATTGGAATGTTAAAATATTTTTCATTGTGGAGATAGTGTACTAACACTGGCAATTGCATAGCAAGGGTTAAATCTATTAATATAGCCTAATTATCAACTAGCTTTATATCACTTCATATTGAAATACCATTGCAGCACTGTGGATATAAGGACATGAGTGAATCCAAAATATCCCTCTGATTTAACCAGGAGATATTTCAACAGAAGATGCTCTTGAAAGCTTTCTCATTTAACGTGAGAGCAATGCCAGAATTTGTTTTGTTTCTGTTGATGTATATAAGCCACGGTCGGGAGTGTTGAAAAGCGTATGTGGAGTCAAGAAACAGCACAGTTGTAACCACTGATGAGTGCAAGATGCCTAAGGCATATACAGGCTTTGGTGTGCATTCTTTAGGGGGACGCTAAGGCAGAGGTGTTAGAATGTGCCTGAAGGTGGACCCAAAGGAGCTGGGAAGCAGAAGAGGATGCTGGACACATGGATCTGCACTGGAATACACAACCAGTACTATACACGAGGAAAAATGAACTAGTAAGTTACTTTTTGATGGCACTTAACAGTGAAACATCCTTCTGCATTAATTCAAACATGGTAAGTCTTGATTTATCAGTATCCTAATTAGGTACAATGATACAGCCATTGAAATGCTACATGTGCTTACTTACAAAAAAAAGAAATAAAACATGAAGACTGCTAATGCCGTTATAATTAGCACGTGTGAGTGCATGATTAAAGCACATGAGAGGAAGGCACCAATCAAAAAAGAAAACCTGAGAGAGATACATTAATGATGTCTGATAAGGGTTTCAGACATCTGAAGATACCTGATAAAAATCTCATTATTTGAGTATTACACAATCTCAGTGCAATAGCTCTTCTCTGTATGAAGAATACATCACATTCAGATTCTTTCAGTGAATCTGGAAAGAAAAATCAATAAGAAAATTTACAGTCATCAAAATTCTTACACAGATGCATGCTTTTCTTCATCTTTATTTAGCAGCAAATCCTCATCTATGTGTGATTTCATATGTTTGTTCTTTGGTAGTCCTGACCTAGAACAAGCACGACCGAAAGATAAAGGTTCTCTTTCAAGTCTGTGAGTTACAATCTTCTTGGGTCAAAATTATTGACCTGAAATGCAGCTTTCCCTTACATGTACAAAAATAAAAGTGTTCTGCTACTATTTTTTTCTACCAGTACCGTCACGCAATCCCCAAAGTGTCACTGGCATCAAACATCACCTTCTCTCCAATTCTCTGAAAGTCAAGATTTTTCTCTGTTATAAAATGTAATTATTTGCAAAGAAGTCCAAGTAAAAATATTTTCACACCCATTCAAATAGTTTTCTCACCACAATTCCTGATCCCTTCCTTGGCCACAAGCATCTTTAGTCTCCCCTCTAAGGAAAGAAAGACAAATAAAACCAAAAATCTGTAAGGCAAATTTAAAATTACATTTGAGCTAAGGAATTTTAAATCTAATCTTGCTGGACAGAAAATTGTACATGAACAGGCAATATGCACTTGCAGCCCAGAAAGCCAATCATATCCTGGGCTGCATCAAAAGAAGTGTGGCCAGCAGGTCAAGAGAGGTGATTCTCCCGCTCTACTCCACTCTCCTGAGAGCCCACCTAGAGTACTGCTTCCAGCTATGGGGTCTACAGTACAAGAAGGATATGGACCTGTTGGAGCAGGTCCAGAGGAGGGCCACAAAAATGATCAGAGGGCTGGAACACCTCTCCTATGAAGACAGGCTGAGAGAGTTGGGGTTGTTCAGCCTGGAGAAGGCTCTGGGGAGACGTTATTGCTTGTAAAGGGGACTTGTAAGAAAGATGGATACTTTTTATATAAAGAGGGCTTACAAGAAAGATAAAGACTTTTTACCAAAGCCTGTAGTGACAGGACAAGGGGCAATGGTTTTAAACTGAAAGAGGGTATATTTAGATTGGATATAAAGAATACATTTTTTACAATGAGGTTGGTGAGACACTGGAATAGGTTGCCCAAAGAAGTTATGGATGCCCCATCAAGTGTTCAAGGTCAGGTTGGATGAGGCTTCGAGTAACGTGATCTAGTTAAAGATGTTCCTGCCCATGGCACGGGTATTAAACTAGATGACCTTAAAAGGTCCCTTCCAACACAATCCATTCTGTGATTCTATAATATTTAAAGTCACTTGGTCCAGCTGGAAATTATTTATTTGCTTTGGTTTTCATTCCATATAGTAAGCCACACTTTTATTTAGACAGCAGAAAAATTGTAAAAGGCATTCCACAACTCCACAGCAAATAAAATTTCAGCAAGAACTTAATCATGGTGAGAAGAAATTTTTCTGTTTAGAGTTACAGGAAAATAACAATGTCAAATAATGATTAATAAATGTCACAAAAATACAAAGAGGTTTTGGTCAGCTTACAGAAGTAAAAAAAAAAGGAAGAAATCAAAAGACTATGCGACACATAATCCTTTCTCGGTATTTCTTTTTTAAATAAAAAACAGTTAAAAATTTGTTCTTAATGTTTTTATCCTCCAAGATTTACTAGTGCTAAAAGTGCTTTCAATATCTCTTGCTTTCATTTCAGAATTCTTGCAGAGGGTCTGTAAAAGCCTTTGTAGTGCTGATTTAAAAGAAAAACTGTTCTAGAAAGTACGTAATCTGTATGGTTAATAAAAAAAAATACAGAAACTGACTAAGGATATAATGACTGAATACCAGATGTAACATTTTAACAGTAATATTGTTTAACCCTTGGAAAAAACTGCTAAAAAGTTTGAAAAATACTTGTAATCTGGATATTTTAATCATCCATTAGATGTGCATTTAAACATATATGCTCCACCTCCCAGGCTCAGTATCGTTGCTGTCTATGGTAGGGAAGAAGACTTTCCAAAGCGTGAGCACTGGAAGAATTCTCTGGTCTGTCTTGCCAAACTTTACTTTTTTTCTTTCACCCAGTGATTTATGTTTGATAACAGTGTATTCTGTTTGGAAAGACATCTTCAGATGTATCAGACATTTTCAAAGCGTACTCCTTCTTAGTATGGTAAATAAAAGGATTATAGTGAAAACAAACAAACAACCTAAAGAACCAAACCACCAATTTTAATGCCTGATAAATCATAAATATAAAACTAAATAATTTACCAAAGTAAAGTGGCTTGGAATGGGCATATTCTGATTAAATTTACCCATTAAAAAAGACAACAGAAAATGTAGTCAATATAGATCAGGCTAAATGAGACATTAAAACTTAGATCATGTTAAAGGATGGAAAGATAGAAATGAGATTAAATAAATCATTAGAAATCACAAATGTAAACAGTCTTAAAAAGAGCTTTTGCTGTCACATAGGGGTCATCACATTAAAGCACAAGCGAAACACCTCATATGCTAATCAGTCATACAATGACTGTGATCCACCAGTGTGATAGCCAGATAAGGGAAAATTCAATCAGAAAAATGCATCAAGTGCAAAATCAAAGTATAAACAGGCATTTGTAAAAGAAAAGACCATATCTGAAAACCTGTGTACAGCTGTGGCCATCATCTTTCCAGAAAGACGAATTCTATTAGAAACAGCAATGATCAGGACTTCCAGGTTGATCAGAAGAGCCTTGGCTGATATTGTTAAGGTGTTCCAGGCTACATGGAATTGTGAAATATTAAGTAATGAGTTTGCCCGCTAGCTTAGTAGTTAGGGTGGTTGGAGGTGCACTGGTTTTGACTGGGACAGAGTTAATTTTCGTCATATTAGCTTGTGTGGTGATATGTTTTGGATTTGTGCTGGAAAGAGTGTTGATAATTCAGGGATGTTTCAGTTATTGCTGAGCAGTGATTACACAGAGTCAAGGCCTTTTCCACTTCTCACACCACCCCACCAGCAAGCAGGCTGGGGATGCACAAGAAGTTGGGAGGAGACACAGCTGGGGCAGCTGACCCCAACTGACCAAAGGGCTATTCCATACCCTATGATGTCATGCTCAGTGTATAAAGCTGGGGGAAGAAAAAGGAAGGGGGGGACATTCTGACTTACGGCATTTGTCTTCCCAAGTAACCATTACCCATGATGTAGCCCTGTGTCCTGGTTTTGGCTGGGATAGAGTTAATTTTATGCCTAGTAGCTGCCATAGTGCTGTGTTTTGGATTTAGTATGAGAACAATGCTGATAACACACTGATGTTTTAGTTGTTGTTAAGTAGTGCTTACCCTAGTCAAGGACTTTTCAGCTTCCCATGCTCTGCCAGGTGCACAAGAAGCTGGGAGGGGGCACAGCCAGGACAGCTGACCCAAGCTGACCAAAGGGCTATTCCATACCATATGACGTCATGCTCAGTATATAAACTGAGGGGAGTTGGCCGTGGGGCAGCAATCACTGCTCGGGGCCTGGCTGGGTGTCAGTCAGTGGGTGGTGAGTGGTTGCATCACTTTTTTTTCTCTCTCTCATTCTCTTTTTCATTGCAATTTTTGTTACTATTATTATTTTATTTAAGTTACTAAACTGTTCTTATCTCAGCCCATGAGTTTTCTTACTTTTGCCCCTCTGATTGTCTCCCCCATCCCACCGGGGGGGGAGTGAGCGAGCGGCTGTGTGGGGCTGAGCTGCCTACCAGGTTAAACCACAACAAGAGTGAAGGAGAGAAAATCTAGAATTTGGTCCTCATTCACAGGACTGCCTGCACATTTTATTTTGGAAAAAAATGGACCAGAGAAAAGAAAAACAAAATAAAAAAATCAGAATAAACCAGTGTGACCTGCTTCCCATTTTAAGATGAATGTTCTGATCATCAGATAACAAAATCAGGCTCCTGCTTCTCTGTTTTTCCTCTGGCAAAGGTTGATAGGGCAAGTCATCTTCTCTACTCCATTCCCAGTCTGTCCTCCCTCTACAATATCGTGTGGTCTTTTGAGTACAACATTCCATGTTTGAATTGCCTGAGACTTAAGTGGAGAAATTAAGCAAGACCTCCAGATTCCCGGAGTGATACTGTAACTGCTTTATATAAATACTATTTACATAAAAGTGTGTCTCATCTAAAAAGAGATAAGCAGAAGCAGCAGCTTAGCGGACAGGCACATCTTAAACGTTCCTCTGCCTCAGTGGGCAATCTTACCATAGCTTAAGTGGGAAGCTGGCACCCAGCTTTTCAGGCTGAAATACTTCCTTTATACATGCAGGTATCAAGGGAAATTTCTATTTGAAAGGAGCGTATTAGTGAGTATGAGTAGCTTTTCTCATCACTTTCTTCAACACAGAAGCATATCACATCAAGTCCTAATTTAAGTAACATAGCGGACACTCTGAATCCCACCATGTGTCTTGTAAGGAGATACTGCATTATATTTTGTGAAAAGAAGTTCCAATTAACCTTCATTCACTTAATTTATGGGATAATTATTATTCAGTGATTTGCTATTTGTTTTCATCTTTTTGCCCATGGGAAAAAATTAAAATGTTTAAATTAAGGAAAAGAGGAATCCAAATTCACAAATTCATAATGATGTAATGCCATAGCTAACTGAAGACATGATTAATTTATTAATTTAGCAACCATTCCTAGGCATTGAGACTTCCCTGAAAGATATGAATGCCAGAATACTACAATACCATGGATGACTAATTTCACCTACAAACACTCGGATTATAATTGAAGTAGGTAGCTTGGAGCACAATCTTTCGAACTCACACACAGAACTATTTAGTGCAAGCTGAAAGAAATTCCTGACTGTGAATATTAAGGGAAAGGATCTCTAGTGCTAAATTATGACCTGCACCGAGTATGCTCTGCAGCTTGGATGGAAAAAAACAACCCTAAAATTGACCTAACTGGCTATTGTATGAATGCCCTACATGAAGGGGTTCAACACTTCTAGAGTTCCTGTGCAGAGCAGCTGTGTTAATTGCTCTGCTTTCCACTGTCCTCTAGATGCTAGAAGAGCTCTTGTAGGCCCCTAACCGCGGGCCTTACAATAACCTTTAGAGCACTCTGTATTATACCAGGTACTAACAAGCCAGAACCGTATTGGAAAGCAGCATTATTCGCATTTTCATCAGCTCCATTAGCATTACAACAATTGCGAGCTGTGGACCAAGAGGAGATCAAGCAGTTTGCTCCAAATAAACGTATACTTCAAAGTACTGAGTTAAAAATTTTATTGAAAATTCTATATGTGAGGGCAGCAAATATATTTAGAAAATTAAGTACTGTATATAAGAAATGTACTCACTACAGTATGTATAAACTTAACAGAAGGAAAATAATACATATGCATAGATTCTATGATTTTTTTTTAATCTAGCAGATTTTGAGAGATAAATCTAATCTGAACTTCTCACTAAATAGCACCTGAGAGTAGCAACCTCAGCAGGAAGAGAAGTTGAACACCAGGAAAACTCAGCTCTCTCAGGAAGTGTGCTTTTACCACCTAAATGCTGATCTACAGCTGCATTAATACAAACATGGTGAGTTAATAACCATAATTATGTCACCTGTCTTTGGGCTGACTTGATTAAACTCGGGTTTTATTTTTCTCTGCTACAGGTTGCTCGAATCAGGTTGATTTTGTAGCTAGTAGTTAAAACCAGAATGAAGCAGTGCAGGTGAAAATTTCATTGATTTTATACTAATTCTCTTCTATGAACACTTCCTTTGATTATTTTTGTTCTGGATGCCTCTTTTTGGCTTCTGTATGCTAAAAGAATTCCACTTTTAAAGCATAAAACTTCTAAAGCCTAAAACTTTTTCTCCTACAAGGCATGCTAGCAGCTACTACAATGTCAATAGACATTCATAGGCATTGCAACATATACACTTGCAATGCTGTATATCATAGGAACACTTCTTGCTCTTATGGTGCAGCAAACAGCACTGTCAGTGCCAATATCCATCACTACAGTTCACAGGTACTGCAACAGTGCAGATAGGCAGAGAACAGAATTCTTGGATCACACTGAAGAGGAGATAGCTTGATTATTAACTTAAGAAGACTCAAGAAAGGAAAGCAACTCAGACCGAGTTAACTTTTCAAAAATTTAAGTCACTTTTTTTTTATTTCTGTCTGTTCACAATAGATTAATGTCCATACAACTATTTATACATATTTGGCTGTATCAGTAACTTGAAGTTATTTGGTAAATGTCAGCCTGGGACTTACTCTTGCACAATGGTCTCCAGTAATAACATCTGTTCACATTCTGTTTGGGTAGTTTGTTACAAAAGACAGAAACTTTAGTCAAAATCAAACTCCCTTAATATGAGAGGTTAGTCCTGCTCTTCTAAAGGTGAACACTTTTAATTCTGGCACTCCAAATTAGATGATGTGCAATAAAAAGATATTTGGAGGGTATGATCAAGGAAACAAAGATAGATAGTACTTGCTCGTAATAGCTGTAGAAAGTCAGTTTTAGACTGGAAGTAATAATTAAAGTAAATGTAGAATACAATATTATTAATCATGACTGTCTCTGTTACAAACATCATATTTTCCCACCAAAAATAAATGTATTTATAATAAAAAATTGAGTGGATGTCTAAGATATTAGATTTTTTATTCCCCTAACAAGGCAGCACTGAGCAGAGCTATGGCAGCATGAACAGAGAATGTTTATTCCTTACCAAGAGAATAGACTTTTAAACTTTTCCTTTCCTATTCAACTGCACAGCCTTAGTCTGAGCGATCAGTGTTAATGTTAGCACATAAATAAATAGAGCAATAATATCACAGACAGGGATCAAGTTTCAAATCCTTGTAAATATATCAGTTTCACATGACAGTGCTAGCATCAGGACCTGAAGCTTCAGTTCTTAACACTGAGTAAACTTTTAGCAAATACCTACAAAGAATATAGTTATTTCTCATGTTCTGTGTTGCACCATCATTCATAGTTACAGGCTACTAATTGCAGTGAGATGCCCTTGTGAAGTTGTACAATGAACTGTGCTATCACCCCCAGCCTAACCTCCACAAGAACTCTGAATCATTATATCCTCCTACTTTTTACTCAGTGGCTTCCTGTCTTCATATGAAAGAAACTTCAAGTGATGCTACTACTGGTCTCTGTTCTTGTGTTTCAGTCCATTTCTAGTTGGTTTTCTGTTCAAATTGCCCAGTCCTAGCACAATACTGGAGTTAGTCTAGGAGGACGCTTATGTGTCTAAGTGGATTATAAAAAAGAAAACCCAAAGAACTCCCTACCAGTCACGGGCATCATAGATACTTACCAACAGTACAGAAACCTACTTTCTCAGTTGAACTCAATCTGATAATTGATTATATTAAAATTATATTCTTATTACATAAAACACAGTAGCAAATATTCAATTATCCTCTTTCTGAAAAATCTTACACAATATTTTTCCACGTAGTATTCTTATTATCTAAAACAACATTAAAATCAATGTTGCAAGAATCCTATTAATTCAATGGCATTTTGCTACTTAATAGAAACGTGACAAGTAAATACTTCACCTAATAATGTTTATTAAACAGGGGAAAGAAAATATTTTAACAAAGCCCAATAGGATATGTCTATTCTCATGTATTAAACCATGTCAGGGAATGTGTCCAGACACCAGAGTTAGATGTTCTGTAAACTGCTGGAATGATTCCTGACACAGTTTGACCCAACTTAACCAGAAGTCTTGCAAAACAAGATCTCAGGCAGGGTTTGGGAGTCAGCATGAACTAGGAAGTGTTCTCAGTGGGCACGTTGTAGGAATTAGTATTAGGGAATTTAATACCAGCTGCTCCATACCACTTGGCCTCAGTGCCAGAGAACAGTTCCAGATACACTGAGGCTACAACTTCAGTAGTAATTAAACACAGCTGGGTTTTTTTTCTAACGATATTGAACATAATATTCAAATAATTTTCTGAGTGGAATTCTATGTGGTGTTTGTGTAAGGACCTCATGGTCCAACTCTCACCTTTTACTTGCTCTATCTACTACAGCTCTACTTCTTCAGGCTTTAAATGAGAATTGGGAAGCGAGTGAGCAAGGTGCAGGCTACCTTTTTGTACCTTGCAGGAGGGTCAGCAGATTGGCTCTCCCTGAGCTCGGGTGAATAACACTTTAAGGCATTAAAAGTGTAGGGGAGAGGGATGAGAATATAATTTCCCCTCTTCCAAAGACACATAAGTCAAAGACGGTAAAATCATACCCTTCCCTTCTTTATTGTGTGCATTGTATTGTATTCTTCTACATGGAACATTGTAGAAGAAAGTCAAGAAGAGTTAACTGAAAAACTTACTTTTTTTTTTTTAAGTTAAAATGGCTAATAAATAATACATATTAGTTTTGGTTTTAAATCCAAGATTATTTTTTAAAAGTAATTGTGGGTTTTTTTCTTTTGTCAGAAACTTTCAGTTTTTTATTTAGCTATTTTGAGGAAGAGAAAAAAAAATCCCCAGAATTCAATTGTTTCAGTCCCTTAGAAAACAATTGGCACTTTTCTACCACCTCAAGCCGTATTACTAAAGCAGCATTAGTACGACTAGAAAATTAGTATCCATGTCAATAGAGACTCTAATATGTTAATAATTTTACCATATCACAGACAGAAGCGTCCTACTTAAACTTGAGCTTGGGTTTTTTTGTCCTTTCAACAGTTCTGAACATTCATTAACCTTTAGGGAACAATCAGATCACACAGAATCGCAGTATTGGTGAGGTTGGAAGGGACCCCTGGAGATCATCTAGTCCAACCTCCTTGTTTTGCTGAACTTCACAAGATTCCTCTCTGCCCATTTCTCCAGCCCGTTGAGGTCTCCCTGAATGGCAGCACAGCCAACTGGTGTATCAGCCACTCCTCCCAATTTGTATGGCTTGCAAACTTGCTGAGGGTGCACTCCGCCCCATTATCCAAGTCTTTAGATAGATCCTTGCTTTAGCTTTATCCTTTTGTTTGCACTACTTTTTTGAAATTATTAAGCTGTTTTTTCAAGTGATTGCTTGTACAAACAAAAGCCTGATTCAGATCTCAATGAAGCCCCCTGTAGAGAACACCTCTGAAGCTGAAGTTTGAAATGAAGCAAAGAGCCTGAAATAACTCTCAGCAGACTCAAAATTGGACAGCGTTGAGAGCTCTGAGACCTAATGGAAATATCCTAGATGGTAATGAAACATTTTATCTGAATCAACTTACTTAAATCATTTAATTGTCTGTAATATTTTCTGGTTTTACAATTTACTCTTTATGTGTTATTTACTGAAATTTTCTGTACAGCACGTACATAATATTTTGCAGTAATTTCTCACACCTCACTGAAAAGAATCCAGGTTTAAGGCTGCTGGCATTTCAGGGTGGAACATCTATAGAAGATTAGCTTCCTCTCCTTAGCACCTTGGTGTCACAGGGAGGATGAAATTTCCATGAAACATTCATTAGAATTAAGTTCTTAGGGTACTGTTTGCTGATTTCAGTGAGATATGAAATGTTCATATCAATTTATGGCTTGGTCCACAAAGATGCATTAGCGCCTAAATTCCTCCAACACCAGTGTGAGTGGGACATCTACATGGTTTTGTGGGGATGGGTCTCAGTTTTCTGAGGACTAGGATGCAAAGATTTACCATTTCATGCGGAATCTTAGGAACACAAGTTCCTAAGACACAAGCCCAGACTGATGCACTAGCTTCTCTTGAACAGCAGCTAGAACAAGGTAGTTCAGGAGGATAGAGGAATAACGGCAAGTACAGTTCTTGGGTGCACAAACTGCACAGTATTTGGCACGGCACACCAAAATTATGGAGTCTGCGTGGTACCCCAAATAAAATGTGGCAAGCTTCAGACATTTGAGCAGGGGTATTGTCCCAGGGCCCAAAAAAAGTGTAGAAGGGGCAAAATGCACTTGTAACCAGACTGAAATCCGTCACCACTGGTGTTTTACCACTATGCATTCTGGTTGGTATGAGGGAAGAGGCAGGTGACATATGGGTCAGGAGCAAAGAGACACATTCTATGCCTTACATGCTCCAGCTAGATTGCACATCTTCTCTGGCCTGATCACATATATTTCAATCCAGGTCACTGTGGAGCATAACCTCCTCTTTAGATGCACAAGAAACAATCTTAACTGATGGGCTGCCATCAGCACCAAAGAGCCTTCTTGCTTGGAAGACCACAGTCAGCAGCTCAGGAGCTGACCAAATGTCCCTTCAAGTAAGTGCAACTCTTTCCACTGATTTCACTGAGTTTTGGATCAGAAACAGATCAACAGAAGTGTTGAGTGAGTCAAATTTGTGTACTGCATGTGTGCCTGAAGTGCATGTTAGCATTTGCACTGCAGTGAACATGAATGATGATTGGAAGGGAGGTCACACTGTGGGTCAGATTATATGTATTTGTTCAGATATTTGTAGTGAAGTTTCCTTATAGTTCTACACTTTGAATCCTATAAAACTATGCACCTGGCTCTGTACTTTCACAAACACTATACTTTTATACAAAAAATAAAATAAAATAAAGAACAAGTAGTATGAAAATGAAAAATAGATTTTGCTCTTACAATTTCGTTTTTATTATTGAGTAGCAAAATGGCTTTGAAATTAAGAATACTTGCAAATTGAAAAGTCCCATAAAGCCTTCTTGTACCCCATTTACCTACAGGTTACTGCTTCACTAATCAAATTATTTCATTTAAAAATATCCATTTTCTCCATTACACACTGTATGCGTTAGTAGGTCACTGACCTACCTCTGTGCTATTGAATTTCAGCATAATGCTTCATTTACCTTAGACAACCCACGCACATACTCAGAATGCTAGCTTTTACCCACTTTGTAGAACTACCCTTTGTTCACCAAGCTTTTATCCAGGAAGCAAACTGATACTACAAACTTTAATTTATCATTTTTCTTATGGTTCCTGGTGAGATAGAGTCCTTTGAGCAGATGACAACAGTTGAAGGTAACGATCTGGGGAGATGGAACTTCCTAGGAAGAGTCAAAACACATGAGTGGGAAACAAAGATGTGTCAATATTTTGTTATTTAGAAGCTTGCTTTCTCACATATTTCACAGAATTCACCCAAACGCAGAGTTAAAGATGTATTAAACTTAAGACCACCATGTATTCATTTTAATTGGAATTTTTGTAGAGATAACATTTCAGCTCAGTCTTTTTAAATCTTAAAATTTCTGTGCTTATTAGCCCTCTTTGTAATAGAAGTGAGGTGAAGCTTTGGTGAAGTGATTGAAAGTCAGAAGGGCCAAATTTCACATCCCCAGACTTGCATTGACAATGAAGCCACAAAAATGGGATTTGAGATGAGAAAGATTATGTAGAATGGGCATGACTAACCATGAGAAAAAATATAACACACTATGAAGTGTTTATAAATACCAATTTGTACATAGATCCTGGAATTATGCTGGTATGTAACTGATGTCCAAATTTTGCTTAAAAAATTGCAATAAAATGACAGTGTCATAAATAATAAGAATGAGTAACAGTAGTGGAAAGATGTATACTATTCATAGTTATAAAAAGTGGATTTAAGAAAGTCATTAAATGGCAATATTCAAAATCCTTTTTCTGGTTCTAAATATACATCCCAAATTGTTCTATGCTTTGGCAATGATCCAGAGTGGAGTAGATGGCTGATCACCCGGAAATAATTAGTGCCTCTTTCTCAGTTTGAAAGTAATTAATCTGGTTTTCTGATTCCTCTTCTCCTATCTCCACAGATGTATGAAATGATAGAATATCTTAATACTACAGCAAATGCTCTACAAAAGCAAATAAGTTTTATTTCTCCATCTTACTTATGGGAACCATCCATCTTTCATTTAGAAGTTTTTGTTGATGCTACAACAGTCCTCATACAACTTTATTTGCTCTCCTTACTCATCAAGCATTATTTGCCACATAAAGCATCATTTTTTGCTTCAATTTACAAACCAGGTTTTTTTGCATAAAAATACTAGCCAAATCTCTTCATTTGCAAATCATAAGACCACATCTTTCTAACTGCAGTTTTTATAAACTTTTGTATTGCGTGTCTGTCGTGGTTTAGCTCCAGTCGGCAACTGAGCACCGCACAGCCGCTCGCTCACCCTCCCCCTCCCCGGTGGGATGGGGGAGAGAATCGGAAGGGC
>VYZW01045032.1:0-12655 GCA_013401315.1 Balaeniceps rex | reverse complement strand
GTCCTTGACTAGGGTAAGCACTACTTGGCAACAACTAAAACATCAGTGTGTTATCAGCATTCTTCTCCTACTAAATCCAAACCACAGCACTATGACGTACTCCTAGTACACAGTACTAGGCAGAAAATTAACTCTAACCCAGCCAAAACCAGGACAGTGTCTGTCCTGGTTTCAGCTGGGGTAGAGCTAATTTTCCTCCTAGTAGCTGACTTAGTGCTGTGTTTTGGATTTAGGATGAGAATAATATTGATAACACACTGATGTTTTAGTTGTTGCTAAGTAGCGTTTATACTAGTCAAGTTTTAATAAAAAAGAGAGAAAACTGCCATCTTGCCTCTAGTTCTCCGATTTTTCCCCTCACATACTGGAGGCAAATTTTAATGCTATAAAATTAACTATGAATAAATCCACAAAATGCTAGAATTTACTTTCCAATATTAAGACATAAGAAAAAAAACTTTTGATTAATTAACAGCTTTATATTTTAATGTGAATTATATCTTAAACAAAATCAGCTATGAATATCCAAGGGAAATCATATTTGCATTCCTACTAGTATTTGTCTTTTTGATATTAGTATTTACTTTGTGCACTGGTGTATAATTGATTAAAATACATATTTATTCTTCTGCGGTCTGAAAACCCCAGGAACACAATTATCCACTACAGCTGGGTAGCTGCAAGCCCCTCTGAACAGAATGAACTTCTAAAAAGGGTATAAATCTTATATTTATTTTAGGTTTGGTATAAATTTTCAATTTGCATTAGAACCTCTCACTATTGAGGTCATGATTTTAAATTGATATAAATGTAGACAGTTTAATGAGATTGATGCATTTATTAGATCTCATTTACTGGTGTAACAGGAATGTTATACACACTTTGGAAATTTGCTTTTCCAGTATTTGGTGGTTTTACTTTTACAACAGTGGTGTTATTAATCTGAATAGCATTTTAGATTCTTATATCACCCTGTTGTTATATCTTCCTCATGGAAGACATTTGCTGTGTTAAAAATAGTTAAATGAAAATGTTTTCTCTGGGAGAAACTGGGTCTGCTTTAGAATATGTCTGTAGCTATAGATGTTCACCAAAACCAATGTCTGAGTACTTGGCCTAACTTTAATACACTGCTAAGATTTTAACAAAATGCCTAAGGAAGATTCCTTAATCATCTTCTGTTCCATGTTCCATTCCACAAACATATTTTTCAAGCCCTGTTCTTGAGAAACATGTTTTCCATGGCTCCAATACCATTGAAAGCAATTCTCTTGAATCCAGCTGCTCTTTCTACTCAAATCAGGTCTGTTGTTTACTATTGTTTCTCTACAAGTATGTAACAATAAGGAGTTCATGGAATTTCAAGAATAAAGCAGTATAGAAAATATTCAGGGAACATAAGGAGAAAAACAATCTTAAAGATCTAGGCAGGAAAAAATATGAGTGTGTAGCCAAGTAGCATTTTTTTTTCTTTAAAAAGAGCTGGAGAATCACATAATGATTTTTAGTTCTACACAGGAGTTGCCACTTTGGGACAGACAAAGTTCTATTTTATCTCATATCCTGTTTATATGAGTGGCACAACAGACCCTGAGAGACCATCTTAGAGAACAGACGCAGCAGAGATTTATCTTTTGCCAAGTAAACCTTCCTAGTTTCTGACAGCCAGGTTGAAGGGCTCCAAATATAAAGTGGACGAACTCCATTGTATTGGGCATAAATGGCAGGGTTTAAGTCAAAGGGGGCTGCGGTGTTGACCTGTGTGGGGAAGGTCATGAATTGCTGGGTGCTGGTCACAGCCACTTCCAGCTCACAGGTGGCCCACAGACAGGGACACCCCTGAGGTACTGCAGCCATGGGTGACTCATGCTGGGGCAGGGATGCTAAGATACTAAGATGCATGGATCACTGGAGGAAAAGAAGAAAGAGACAGTAGCAGAAAGAAGCCAATATGCCTGTGACTCCAACCTCCTGTGCGTCCTCAAGGAACTGGAATGAAGTGAGTGAAAACAAGGGAAGTTGAGACTGAGATAAGTGTCTGGCTAAAGTTGAGCATGTTTGTTAAATGTTTGACTTTTTATGTTTTCTTTTTCTCAGTATCTGAATTAATGATCAGAATTTTCTGTTAATTGGCAATACAATAAAGTAAAAATTCTTGCTGTCAAGACTATTTCCACACTACACTCTGTGTATGCAAGCACATTTCTCTCTAGCTCATCAAAAAGTCTGACAAGCACATTGGGGAATATAGCTGGTTTGTGCACTCCCCAGCCCCTTTCCACTTGCATGAGCAAATGCCAGTTTTAGCTGTCTTATGGAAAGCCCATTCAGCACTCATAACCATTATATTAATAGTTGACAGAGGAGATTAAAGAAATCAGGAAGACTGTTAGGGGAAGTGTATGTCTTAAAGACAGTATTACACTTTTGCTGATACTAAATAAACCATTTATAAATAACACAAATGTTGGGTTTGAGTTAATAGATATTAATATGTAAGACTTTTTTTTTTAATAATCATCTAGTTCTTTACAGGACAGGTGGTTATAAAAGCTTGTAAGTGTGTAAACATCAATAACTTAGCAAAAGTATCAAGATCTTGTAAATATGCAGCACTACCATTGCCATGAGAGGCATTTGGATGATAAACTGACTTTAAGAAATAGCCTGTTTATGAACAGCCTGTAAGCTCTGAGACTCTGTGCTCTAAGACACATGAAAAAATATATGAACCTTAGGTATGTTTCTAATGATATGAACCTCTCTATCAGCCTAAAAAAAAAGTCCTTAATGCAAGAATCCACAGGAAGAACAGCAATGGTGGTTCTTAGTCATTCTGAAGGCAATACTTGAACCATCCTGCTCTGAAATTGTATAAAGTCTTCAGAAATTCTACTCTCATATCCTGCCTTTAGGAAGGAGTTAATTTCATGTAGCACAGATTGAACTGCTGTATGTTTCTTGTAACATGCTGTATCATTTAACTTCTATCTGTCTCTCAGTCACAGAAATCACTGCCTGGTCACTTTGCAAGTAGCCCTTTCTAGACACCACCCTGGAAAAAATGCTCTCATACCTATTCATTATATGCAATCAGCTCTAGTGTGGTCTGTACTAAGGCGTAATGGGTTTAGCCTTTAGGCTTGGTAATTTAATTTCACTTAATACCATATCCAATGCTATACAATTCTTTAAATCAGTCAAGCTATGCTGATTTATACTACCTGACTCCTGGCCAGAAGAGCATATTGTAACATGGCATCAGTTGCATACCTATTTAGGGGATTCTGCTCTGCAGGCACAGTAGTGACACACAGACATAAACCATGACAGCTTTAAATTAGCCAGCAGGAGAGTACTGATAAAACAAGGCCCTAGGGTTATTTTACCTGTTTCTCCCTTAGCCCTTGAAAGTATCTGCTAAGTAGGGAGTCAGGTAGAATGTAATACAGTAAAGATCTCCAACCTGAGCTGCATCATACACATCTTAACAACATCCTTTCTTCTCTGAGGTGTTATTATCTTGCATGTAGATAATGTCATTGACTACAGCCACCTATTTCAGTAATTCCCTTCTTAAAGTGATGATTAACAAGAGTATATCTGGGTATTTTTCCCCCTCAGAAAAGCCCTTCTGAATATTGACATGAGATGGCAAAACAAATCTTCCAAAGGCATCCACTTAAACAGCTTTGTTTAGCTCACGGCATTCTTTTTCACACAGTAAATTTATATTTTTTTAATAATGCTAATATGTCAATAAAATATTCTTCAAATGTATGCCTGACTGTGTTTCGAGATGGAGAAGACATAAGTTTAAAATCTCTCACCAATGTCAGTGGCTCTACTTTACACAGGACTCATAACACCACCTGCCACAGCAGGGCAGAATTCTCATTACCAATCAGTTGTTAATGTGCATGCAGGGAGGATAACATTCCCTTCTGCTTTCATTTGTTATTTATCTTGTTCATTTAGATTACAAACCCATGAGGGTAAGACAGTCCCTCTGTTCATATATTATAGTGGAGTGGGATTCTTCTTGGGACAAGAGGCCCTGCAGAGGGATCTTGATAGATAGGAACATCGGGCAATCATCAGTGGCATGGAATTTAACAAGAACAAATGCCAGATTCTTCACCCAGGATGGAGTAACACTGGGCACAAATATAAACTGGGAGAGGAGTGGCTGGAGAGCAGCCCTGCAGAAAGGGGTCTGGGGGTGCTGGTCGACCGCAGGCTCAATACGAGTCAGCAGTGCGCCCTGGCAACCAGGGTGGAAAACTGCATCCTGGGGTGCATCAAACACAGCATAACCAGACGGTCAAAAGAGGTGATTATCCTGCAGTATTCAGCACTGGTGCGGCCTCACCTTGAATACTATGTGCAGTTCTGGGCCCCACAATTTAAGAAGGACGTGAAGGTCCTTGAATGTGTCCGGAGGAGAGCAACACAGCTGGTNTTAGCCAGCAGGAGAGTACTGATAAAACAAGGCCCTAGGGTTATTTTACCTGTTTCTCCCTTAGCCCTTGAAAGTATCTGCTAAGTAGGGAGTCAGGTAGAATGTAATACAGTAAAGATCTCCAACCTGAGCTGCATCATACACATCTTAACAACATCCTTTCTTCTCTGAGGTGTTATTATCTTGCATGTAGATAATGTCATTGACTACAGCCACCTATTTCAGTAATTCCCTTCTTAAAGTGATGATTAACAAGAGTATATCTGGGTATTTTTCCCCCTCAGAAAAGCCCTTCTGAATATTGACATGAGATGGCAAAACAAATCTTCCAAAGGCATCCACTTAAACAGCTTTGTTTAGCTCACGGCATTCTTTTTCACACAGTAAATTTATATTTTTTTAATAATGCTAATATGTCAATAAAATATTCTTCAAATGTATGCCTGACTGTGTTTCGAGATGGAGAAGACATAAGTTTAAAATCTCTCACCAATGTCAGTGGCTCTACTTTACACAGGACTCATAACACCACCTGCCACAGCAGGGCAGAATTCTCATTACCAATCAGTTGTTAATGTGCATGCAGGGAGGATAACATTCCCTTCTGCTTTCATTTGTTATTTATCTTGTTCATTTAGATTACAAACCCATGAGGGTAAGACAGTCCCTCTGTTCATATATTATAGTGGAGTGGGATTCTTCTTGGGACAAGAGGCCCTGCAGAGGGATCTTGATAGATAGGAACATCGGGCAATCATCAGTGGCATGGAATTTAACAAGAACAAATGCCAGATTCTTCACCCAGGATGGAGTAACACTGGGCACAAATATAAACTGGGAGAGGAGTGGCTGGAGAGCAGCCCTGCAGAAAGGGGTCTGGGGGTGCTGGTCGACCGCAGGCTCAATACGAGTCAGCAGTGCGCCCTGGCAACCAGGGTGGAAAACTGCATCCTGGGGTGCATCAAACACAGCATAACCAGACGGTCAAAAGAGGTGATTATCCTGCAGTATTCAGCACTGGTGCGGCCTCACCTTGAATACTATGTGCAGTTCTGGGCCCCACAATTTAAGAAGGACGTGAAGGTCCTTGAATGTGTCCGGAGGAGAGCAACACAGCTGGTGAAGGGGCTGGAAGGCGTGTCCTACAAAGGACTTCAGGCTTGTCTGGTTTGGAGAGCAGGAGGCTGAGAGGTGACCTCGTTGCTCTCTACAGCTTCCGGAGGAGGGGAAGTGGAGAAGGAGGTGCTGATCTCTTCTCCCTGGTATCCAGAGATAGGATGCATGAGAATGGTTCAAAGCTGCTCCAGGTGAGGTTCAGACTGGACATTAAGAAGCATTTTTTTACTGAGAGGGTGGTCAAACACTCGAACAGGCTTCTTAGAGAGGTGGTTGATGCCCCACGCTTGTCAGTGTTTAAGAGGCATTTGGACAATGCCCTTAATAAAAGGCTTTAACTTTTGGTCAGCCCTGAATTGGTCAGGCAGCTGGACTAAGTGATCATTGTAGGTCCCTTCCAACTGAAATATTCTATTCTATCCTAACCTATTCTATTCTATTCTTTCTTAATTTTATCTTCCTAAAATATAAACATCTATTAAATTAAACTCACCACCTTCAGCTCATCCTAAGGATCAGTTTGAAGACAGGTAGAGGGAATCAACTTTTGGAGATTGCTGTGTCTCTCCATTGGCTTATGGGGTTGAGGGAAGGTGTCTACACCTATAGCTAGCCCTAGATTAGGTGGCAAACATTAGGAGAGGATAATATCATCATCAATAACCAGGTTCGCTGAAGCTTCTAAATTTCTCTATAATAATAATGGTAATTATAATTTCTAATTTAGGGTCATCCTATCATATATGGCAATTCAGCTTCTGTAAGGGTGGGGTTTTTTTTAAATCTCCTATGGTGATCTTGAATTTTTCTTAACTTTTTATCTATGTTTTTATCCTGCTAATCTATCCAAATCTTTTTGCTTTGTCTCTCTTGGTATGTTTACATTCTTAAAGTAATCTGAATGATTCCTCATAAACAGAACTGTCATGCACAGTAATTACCATTACTTTATAACCCTTGCCAGCTGCTCACCTCAGTCTCAATGGGTGGTTAGATCAAAGTAGCTGAGGAAACTTTCACATTTATATATATGTTACGACCATTACCTTTTCTGACAGGAGAAACCCAGCAACTATTACTTGTAGTTTCCCTTCTCTGTTTTGACATGAAAATACAGAAACTGTTACAGAACTTTGAAAGAGGAAAGTCACCTGTGCCTCTGTTCAGCTGCTCCANCCTGCCACAGCAGGGCAGAATTCTCATTACCAATCAGTTGTTAATGTGCATGCAGGGAGGATAACATTCCCTTCTGCTTTCATTTGTTATTTATCTTGTTCATTTAGATTACAAACCCATGAGGGTAAGACAGTCCCTCTGTTCATATATTATAGTGGAGTGGGATTCTTCTTGGGACAAGAGGCCCTGCAGAGGGATCTTGATAGATAGGAACATCGGGCAATCATCAGTGGCATGGAATTTAACAAGAACAAATGCCAGATTCTTCACCCAGGATGGAGTAACACTGGGCACAAATATAAACTGGGAGAGGAGTGGCTGGAGAGCAGCCCTGCAGAAAGGGGTCTGGGGGTGCTGGTCGACCGCAGGCTCAATACGAGTCAGCAGTGCGCCCTGGCAACCAGGGTGGAAAACTGCATCCTGGGGTGCATCAAACACAGCATAACCAGACGGTCAAAAGAGGTGATTATCCTGCAGTATTCAGCACTGGTGCGGCCTCACCTTGAATACTATGTGCAGTTCTGGGCCCCACAATTTAAGAAGGACGTGAAGGTCCTTGAATGTGTCCGGAGGAGAGCAACACAGCTGGTGAAGGGGCTGGAAGGCGTGTCCTACAAAGGACTTCAGGCTTGTCTGGTTTGGAGAGCAGGAGGCTGAGAGGTGACCTCGTTGCTCTCTACAGCTTCCGGAGGAGGGGAAGTGGAGAAGGAGGTGCTGATCTCTTCTCCCTGGTATCCAGAGATAGGATGCATGAGAATNTGTCTCTCAGTCACAGAAATCACTGCCTGGTCACTTTGCAAGTAGCCCTTTCTAGACACCACCCTGGAAAAAATGCTCTCATACCTATTCATTATATGCAATCAGCTCTAGTGTGGTCTGTACTAAGGCGTAATGGGTTTAGCCTTTAGGCTTGGTAATTTAATTTCACTTAATACCATATCCAATGCTATACAATTCTTTAAATCAGTCAAGCTATGCTGATTTATACTACCTGACTCCTGGCCAGAAGAGCATATTGTAACATGGCATCAGTTGCATACCTATTTAGGGGATTCTGCTCTGCAGGCACAGTAGTGACACACAGACATAAACCATGACAGCTTTAAATTAGCCAGCAGGAGAGTACTGATAAAACAAGGCCCTAGGGTTATTTTACCTGTTTCTCCCTTAGCCCTTGAAAGTATCTGCTAAGTAGGGAGTCAGGTAGAATGTAATACAGTAAAGATCTCCAACCTGAGCTGCATCATACACATCTTAACAACATCCTTTCTTCTCTGAGGTGTTATTATCTTGCATGTAGATAATGTCATTGACTACAGCCACCTATTTCAGTAATTCCCTTCTTAAAGTGATGATTAACAAGAGTATATCTGGGTATTTTTCCCCCTCAGAAAAGCCCTTCTGAATATTGACATGAGATGGCAAAACAAATCTTCCAAAGGCATCCACTTAAACAGCTTTGTTTAGCTCACGGCATTCTTTTTCACACAGTAAATTTATATTTTTTTAATAATGCTAATATGTCAATAAAATATTCTTCAAATGTATGCCTGACTGTGTTTCGAGATGGAGAAGACATAAGTTTAAAATCTCTCACCAATGTCAGTGGCTCTACTTTACACAGGACTCATAACACCACCTGCCACAGCAGGGCAGAATTCTCATTACCAATCAGTTGTTAATGTGCATGCAGGGAGGATAACATTCCCTTCTGCTTTCATTTGTTATTTATCTTGTTCATTTAGATTACAAACCCATGAGGGTAAGACAGTCCCTCTGTTCATATATTATAGTGGAGTGGGATTCTTCTTGGGACAAGAGGCCCTGCAGAGGGATCTTGATAGATAGGAACATCGGGCAATCATCAGTGGCATGGAATTTAACAAGAACAAATGCCAGATTCTTCACCCAGGATGGAGTAACACTGGGCACAAATATAAACTGGGAGAGGAGTGGCTGGAGAGCAGCCCTGCAGAAAGGGGTCTGGGGGTGCTGGTCGACCGCAGGCTCAATACGAGTCAGCAGTGCGCCCTGGCAACCAGGGTGGAAAACTGCATCCTGGGGTGCATCAAACACAGCATAACCAGACGGTCAAAAGAGGTGATTATCCTGCAGTATTCAGCACTGGTGCGGCCTCACCTTGAATACTATGTGCAGTTCTGGGCCCCACAATTTAAGAAGGACGTGAAGGTCCTTGAATGTGTCCGGAGGAGAGCAACACAGCTGGTGAAGGGGCTGGAAGGCGGGTCCTACAAAGGACTTNAAGGCGTGTCCTACAAAGGACTTCAGGCTTGTCTGGTTTGGAGAGCAGGAGGCTGAGAGGTGACCTCGTTGCTCTCTACAGCTTCCGGAGGAGGGGAAGTGGAGAAGGAGGTGCTGATCTCTTCTCCCTGGTATCCAGAGATAGGATGCATGAGAATGGTTCAAAGCTGCTCCAGGTGAGGTTCAGACTGGACATTAAGAAGCATTTTTTTACTGAGAGGGTGGTCAAACACTCGAACAGGCTTCTTAGAGAGGTGGTTGATGCCCCACGCTTGTCAGTGTTTAAGAGGCATTTGGACAATGCCCTTAATAAAAGGCTTTAACTTTTGGTCAGCCCTGAATTGGTCAGGCAGCTGGACTAAGTGATCATTGTAGGTCCCTTCCAACTGAAATATTCTATTCTATCCTAACCTATTCTATTCTATTCTTTCTTAATTTTATCTTCCTAAAATATAAACATCTATTAAATTAAACTCACCACCTTCAGCTCATCCTAAGGATCAGTTTGAAGACAGGTAGAGGGAATCAACTTTTGGAGATTGCTGTGTCTCTCCATTGGCTTATGGGGTTGAGGGAAGGTGTCTACACCTATAGCTAGCCCTAGATTAGGTGGCAAACATTAGGAGAGGATAATATCATCATCAATAACCAGGTTCGCTGAAGCTNTGCGGCCTCACCTTGAATACTATGTGCAGTTCTGGGCCCCACAATTTAAGAAGGACGTGAAGGTCCTTGAATGTGTCCGGAGGAGAGCAACACAGCTGGTGAAGGGGCTGGAAGGCGTGTCCTACAAAGGACTTCAGGCTTGTCTGGTTTGGAGAGCAGGAGGCTGAGAGGTGACCTCGTTGCTCTCTACAGCTTCCGGAGGAGGGGAAGTGGAGAAGGAGGTGCTGATCTCTTCTCCCTGGTATCCAGAGATAGGATGCATGAGAATGGTTCAAAGCTGCTCCAGGTGAGGTTCAGACTGGACATTAAGAAGCATTTTTTTACTGAGAGGGTGGTCAAACACTCGAACAGGCTTCTTAGAGAGGTGGTTGATGCCCCACGCTTGTCAGTGTTTAAGAGGCATTTGGACAATGCCCTTAATAAAAGGCTTTAACTTTTGGTCAGCCCTGAATTGGTCAGGCAGCTGGACTAAGTGATCATTGTAGGTCCCTTCCAACTGAAATATTCTATTCTATCCTAACCTATTCTATTCTATTCTTTCTTAATTTTATCTTCCTAAAATATAAACATCTATTAAATTAAACTCACCACCTTCAGCTCATCCTAAGGATCAGTTTGAAGACAGGTAGAGGGAATCAACTTTTGGAGATTGCTGTGTCTCTCCATTGGCTTATGGGGTTGAGGGAAGGTGTCTACACCTATAGCTAGCCCTAGATTAGGTGGCAAACATTAGGAGAGGATAATATCATCATCAATAACCAGGTTCGCTGAAGCTTCTAAATTTCTCTATAATAATAATGGTAATTATAATTTCTAATTTAGGGTCATCCTATCATATATGGCAATTCAGCTTCTGTAAGGGTGGGGTTTTTTTTAAATCTCCTATGGTGATCTTGAATTTTTCTTAACTTTTTATCTATGTTTTTATCCTGCTAATCTATCCAAATCTTTTTGCTTTGTCTCTCTTGGTATGTTTACATTCTTAAAGTAATCTGAATGATTCCTCATAAACAGAACTGTCATGCACAGTAATTACCATTACTTTATAACCCTTGCCAGCTGCTCACCTCAGTCTCAATGGGTGGTTAGATCAAAGTAGCTGAGGAAACTTTCACATTTATATATATGTTACGACCATTACCTTTTCTGACAGGAGAAACCCAGCAACTATTACTTGTAGTTTCCCTTCTCTGTTTTGACATGAAAATACAGAAACTGTTACAGAACTTTGAAAGAGGAAAGTCACCTGTGCCTCTGTTCAGCTGCTCCACAGAATTCAGACCTGTGGAGTTAAGCTAGTTCAGACATCTGTCTCTGATTACAGCAAAAAAATGTTGTTCGATATAATCTTTAATATAAAACATTTGTAGTTTCTTCCTGTTTGGTTCTTGTGTTTATGCAATATGCTACTTAAAATCATCATGGAAATTCTAGTAATTAATCTGTAGATAATGTATAATAGGATTAAATATCTAAGTGCCTCTGCAGAGAACTGGTATTTTCATAGGAAATAATGAAAAAATTAAGGGGGATGGAAGAGTTGGCTTTTGGGTTGTGTGTGGTTTTGGGGGGTTTTGTTGTTGTTGTTTGGGGGGGGTTGCCTGTATTTTCTCTTCATTTCATAGCAATTCATGATTTGAATGTGTGCTCTCAGATCCCAGTAAAGCACCTTTGCCACTGTCGTTTTATCTGTTCTGGTCTTTCTCTGCTTTTTATTCCTCCCTAACAATTTCAGATGATCTACCTAAAAAGGCACATGAGGAACGTGAGGAATACTGGCAATTTCTGTGAGACAGAAGAATCATTCCCACCTATCTCTAATTAAGCTTTGATCCTTTAAATCAAATGTGTGGGCTGCACATGATATCTGCCCAGTCGTAGCTCATTACAGGATCAGAATGGAAATACAAACTGAAAAGGACTGCCTGAGACCTGGCAGTCAGTTAAAAGAACTCAAGTATTTTCTGCAGAATGCAGCTGAAATATATTCTGCTTGATAAAATCAGAGAGCTGTCCATTCATTTAGACATATAATAGGAGAGAAAATGAGGCACATGTAATTTATTATTACAGGGCTAGAAGCAAAATGTTGATAATTACCTACTCTAGAAAACAAATTATATTTTAAGGAGAAGTAATTCCATTATTTTGGGACCCTCTGTGGCTATCTTTATATTAAATATAAAACATTATGTACTATAAATGTCAAATTCTGCAAGACATCAGTTTAACAAATGCAGAACTTAAAATTGTCGAAGTTAATTAAATGAAAGTAATCTAAAAATGCCCATGGAGAAGAGCCTGAGGTCTGATGTTCTCTGAAAATATGCAAAAATATTTTTTGTTGCCTTGCTGGATGCATTTCCAAAATCTATTTATTTATTATAACGTGTGATGCAGAATGCACATCTTTCAAACTCCATGAGAGAAAGGAGCAAATCAGTCATTCTTACTTACATCTTGTATTGCACAGAAATTAAGTCACATTCCAAAATGTCTTGGCATTACTTCTATATGAAGATAGAAGAAAAAAATAACCTGTGACTCAAGAGTGACCTAACAAGAAAACAAAAAAATGCAAATTGGAAGCTTCCAGACAGTTGAAAACAAGTAAATAAATAAGAGAACATAGCACTCAGTAGAAACAGAGATTTCAACATACCAGGTATAACCTGTCACATCAGAGAATAGATATCCAACAGTTTTGGGCTTCTTGCACACAAATCTGTCTTATAAAACAGACATCAGAGTGTTGCTATGGTGCTAATCTGCATGCTAAAGTGTTTATTGTCATTAACAGGTCAAGATTCTGTCATCCTTATTTATAGAGACCACACTTCTAGAGCAGTTGCACTTACTTTATTTTCATGTCTAACAAAAGCAAAACAGAAAATCCACTTGAAATGAGAAGAACAGTTTGTTTTCAGTGACAGTGTGTCGCAAATAGGATTTGTGAATCCTGCTAATTATGTT
>VYZW01045031.1:3597-89510 GCA_013401315.1 Balaeniceps rex | reverse complement strand
TGGAAGACTTCGTGTCACAGTGGCCTGTTGGAGAGAGCTTTTTGTGGAATAAATACAAAACAGAGGAGCTGTTTATCGCCAGCCGTTAGAGGGCAGTAAAATATCATCTTTTTATACAACATCAGTTTATTCACAGTAAATACTAAGGGCACTTTTTGAAGGTTAACCAGCCATTCAGGTATCAACAGTATTTATAATCAAGTGATGTTTTCCACTCTTTTGGAATGGACTCACATATCTGTTCTAGGAATTGTGGATTACATACCTAGTGAAGCCTAAACAGCCTCTAATCAATACCCTTTTTACATTGCAGATGTTTTCCCTGGCAACATGCTGCTTATGTGGGTTTTGCAGACATAACGGTGTCCTGTGACATTCCCGAAGCTGCTATACTGAACATGTACATTTGTAGACACATTTAAGAGGAGAGGGCAAGACGGGAACTGATCAGTTATTCTCTTTGTATTTCTGTACGTCTTGGAACACAGTTATGTGAGGGCTGCAAGAACTTGGCCACACGGGAAACTTGTACCTGTGGTTATCCAAGGCTTTTGAGCTGGAACATGTTTAGGATGGAAGCTGCACTGCCTTGGAGTGCCCAGTCATCTTGGGTTCAGTCCCTCTCTGGAGTAGTCCAAGCTAGTCAGGTTTGGCTAAAGGGAACAAAGAGTTTGCTGTTAAACCAAGATAATTTATGGCAAAATTTGTTCAAGCCTTATTGTCTACTGTTGATGGGGAGTATATGGAAAAAGCGATTTGAAAGAAGGGTAAGGTGGCTATTTATATTTTTTTATAACAGTTCAAAATAAACATACATTTCATGGTGTGTAAATAGGAAACATAGTAAGGGATGCTTTGATAATGAATTATTTCCAACTTTTGTTTCTTCTAATTGAACTTGTAACAATGAAAGCAATATATTAATATGTGTAATGAAAAGGTGAGTCATTGTATGGTTTTTATTAACCACATTGTCTTAAACCAAATGCTGGAAACATAATAAAACAAAGTTTATGTTAAAATAAAAACTTTACATGCATAAAATTTCCTTTGGCAATAACAAAACATAGTGATTTTAAAATAGGCATTTTAAAGTAGCGTATTTAGTAAAATTCAGTACATTAAAATACTGCATATTCCACTCCTTTGTAATAGAGTGTCTACAGAACAAATAATGTATTCTCTAACTGTCTCTAACAGGCTGGCAATTTTGAAAATTTCTTTTCTTCACAGCAATATATTTTCTGTTTCAGTTTCNTGAGAAATTACCATTCATGAGCTAATTACAGTGAAAACCATTAATTCACTTTTCTGTAATGCTTCAGGAATTACTAAGCATAAGAAAACTATTCATTATTAAAAAAGAAATTGTGCAGGAACTGAAAAGTCTTAATTTTGGAAAATTTGTGTAAATGAAATACTGCATCTTCTACTCGTGTATTCTTATATACAGTGTTTCTATGGGAAAGAACTTTTCTCATGGAAGCAATCTTTTAGGCAATCATTTCTGAGATTCAAAGTGCTCTATCAAATGTATAATTCTAATTTTAAAATGCTGAAACTTAAAGGATTTTCTTGGCCAAATTACCACAAATTTTGTTGCAATAGAGAAATATTTATGAAAACTCAGTTACTAAGTTAAATGCTTATTTTTTTCACCTAATATGTAGAAAATGTGTTATGATACTGGTGTGAAGTTTGCTGTTTACAATAATGTTTTATTATGTCAAGTACTTTTTCAAAACAAGTCAGTTCGTCCTTTAGTCTTACATTCGATGAATTTCATTTCATCAAAATGTAGAGTAACCTGGTTGGACAATTCTGTCATTTTATGTAATCAAATTTCCTCATGTGCTGTAAACATTTTTTTCCCTAAAAGTATGTTTTTCAAAATCATGTAAATGAAAATTCCTTACCGATTCCTTACTTTAGATGAAATTCCTTGTTAATTATTTAACGTAAATGAAAATTCCTTACTGTGTCCCAAAAGGCAATCAGGTTTATAAAGAATTAAGAAAGAAGCAGTCTTACCTTGGATTTCTAACAGAGGAACAAAATGGAGCAGAAATAGCATTGCTGACAGTCTGAAGTCAGTAAAATTAAGAGAAGGGCAATAGTATGGGTATGGCCATCGAGCAGTACTTACGCTCTGGACACCTTAGTAGCTGCTCTCATAAAGAAATCTCCAGTTCAGCTATGTGTGGCATTGAGCATGCTCACAGCCTTTAGAAGCTTTAGAGCTTCCCAGCTCTAAAGAAGTCTCTTGTCACCCATCAGGTTGTTGGCAATTGTTTAAACCATAGTAACAGTTTTGTCTGGCTTCTGGATTACTGCTGCTTTCGCCTGAGAAAGAGTGTAAGGGATTTTGATTTTACTAGATTCATGACTGATTTCTAATTTGGGGTTATAGGAGGTGTTTCTTTTCTAATAATAGTAAGTTACCTTTGCAAGGGAGATTAACATCTCTAAACAGTTTGCTGTTGTTCTATTGCAACTGGGATTACAAAGCAAAGATGTCAGTTTGATTTTTTAGTTATGATGCCATCTAAGTACGAATATCCAAATACTTGAATGTGTAATCAAACACTGTGTAGAGCTGGCCCACTGAACTCAGTTGCTTAGTTGTCTCCAAGAGTGATTTCTGAAATAGCAGTTTCTCAAAGAAAGATCATTACCCCTTTGCCCTAATTATTATTCTGGAAAGTTAATATATTTCTGCCCCATGTTATAGCAGCCTTACATGTGTCCCTCCCTTAACGAAAACTTTTTTTCCCCCACAAAAGGGGATACCACAGACATGTAGAACATCTTCTGCTATACTGCTATCTGCATTTAAAATTATGCAGGACAGACACATTGCTCTAACATTAATACATGATTTTGTGTAAGTTTTCAGAGCATTTAACTAATATATGTGACTAGTGTCACTGTGTTCTTCCAATGTATTTTTTGATTTAAATAAGGAAAATAAATGCAAAAAGACCACAATGCATTTGTATAAAATCTCACCAGAAATTATTGATAACTTTTGTCTAGGATACTTCAGAACACATGGGCTAACAGGAGGAATGCAAAAACCTCCAGAAATAGGGACAACAAAATGCAATGTGTGTGGGTGGTCCGCTCTGTAAGATACAAAAAAGGCCTGTCATGAATTACCCAGCATTAAAAGGCCAAACTGCTGTTCACATTTATGCAAGGCGATGAATGCTTAAAATGAGGAGGAATACTCATACCAGAAAGTATTTTACTTCAGTAACCAGCAATATTTGGGATACATTTACCATCCCAGCCACTGGTGCTCTTTATATTGAATATAGGAGGCAGACGAAGGTGGGAGAGGGGCATGGCATACTTACACCTATATTTCTTAGTGCTGTGTAGCACTGTAGATTTTCTGCACTTTCTGAAACAGCAGATGCGGATGTGTGTATTTGCCAACATTGCAATGTGGAAGGTGATTGAAGTCGAAGCTGGTGGAAAGGTCTAAAGGCTCTTGGCCACCATAGTAAAATTACATGTATGTCTTGCTTGGCACTGTTTCTCTCTGTTTTCTACATACTGTCCCCCCAGGCACTTGAAGAGCTCCTAGCCTAAGAGAAGGGATGGATGGCACTTAGATTCAGCCCGTGCAAATGAAAAGTACAACTGAGAATAGTAGCCATGTCGAATTATGTGGGGATCACGTGAAAAAGTGAAATAATGTTGGTAAATGTCCTTGTTTCTTGGCATCCCATTCCTAGCATGTGCTCAGCAAGTTGTCTGCTCAGAGGACTGAGATGCAATCAGCTGCAGGTCACTAGCTGCAGAGGAGCAGAGCTGCCCTGCTCTTCTTTGAGACTGCACTAGAGATTACACACAGGGGCCTTCTTGAGGCCTTCACAGCAGTGACAGAGATAATGCCTTGCCCCTGGTGCAGGTGAGACTGATGATATCACTAGGAGACTTTTATGCCTCTGCTTACTTGTCATCACGTCAGTGATTGAAAATGGCAACTACCGATTACCAGAAGGTCACGGCTGATTTTGCTGTCCTGACATAGAAGTCTGGCTTACAGTCTCAGTGTAGAAGATCCTGATTTGAGCCATGTACTTACTTAACTGCATTTTTAAGCACTGCATAATATTAGGTAGATAATACATTTGGGCTAAATGGTAGTCTCTGCACAGGTGAAGTAAGTATTCTGTGTACAGCGGACTTCTGTAGAGACCTCAGACCTTTTAGGTGGGTTTTTTTTGTGTGGCCAGATTCTCATGATTACCAACATTTCTCTTGATTCTACCTAAGTTCCCTTTTCCCTTTTCAAAGCCACATGTAGACAGGGAACAAGAAAAAAAGCTCCTGAGGACTGAAGAGACCTCTACCTTTGCATCCTAAGAGCTGGTGTTCAGAGGGGCATGCAAAATAGCAACATAGGACTGTGTCCAGGAACACAGAGGCATGGCTTTTGAGGTCAGTAGTTCTTAAACTAAATCCTGGATCTGAGGGAAAGGTGTGGGCTGAAGTCAGCCCACAGAGGAAGTGCAGAGGAAGCCTTTCCCCACTTGATGGGCCATCTAGATTGCAGAGAGAGCTGCTGGGAGGTTCAGCAGCTAGGACCTCAGTCCTGTCTACTGCTAGCACAGAGGAGAGAGTAAGATGGTTGAAGTGATGCAATGTCCTGAATTGGAGAACGCAGATGCAAAAAATTATCCAATTGGAGGTGAAGAGCAGGAATCCAGAAGAAAAAGAGCATCCATCACTTAGAGTGTCAACAAAGACAGTGTTGTTGCCAGTGTACCCAGGCACAGAGAGAGCATGGAAGAACTGAGCTCATCTGCAAGAGAGGATGAGCAAAAGCAAGGTGCAGGGAGGGGACTGGTATAAAGGCGTGAGTTGGTTGATGAGTGCCAGGCAATGAACTGTTTGCAGACAATGAACTATGATGTGCCGCTCAAGGTAAAAGTGCAGGAGAGTGCTCAGGAGGATAACGGGAGGAAGACCCTTGACAAAATGGAAGGAAGGATGTCCACTGTGAATGTTACACATTTCATATTGAATCCCTGAAGCAAACATAAGATTCCTTTTGAGGAAATGAACCTCCAAGATGAGATTTAAAAAAAATGAAAATGGAAACTTATGACTTTAAGCCAGTTCCCAAATATTTTGGCATCCATCTAGTGATGTTTGAATGTTGCTGGATTGGGGCCACTGCTGTTTCTCATCAGGCTGTGAGGAACAGCTATATGTTTCTAATGATATTTTGTTTGTTGGCTAATTAAAACTGGCATCAGGAAAGTGGCTGAACCGTCACAGGGAGAAATTGTTTTGATTCCTGTTTCAATCCTTTAAAAATAGAAAACAGATGTTTCCTTCATTCTCTACTGCCAAGCTGTAGGGAACCTCAAACGAGAAAAGCATCCCTGACACAGGCAACACTATAACCACGGCAGGAATACCGGTGTGGACAGGGCATTGACTTGTGCAGGGTTTCTAGGTTACCAGAGCCAGTTAATTTTGCTCTCTTTTTTCCACATTTAACTCTGTTTTCTCAGTGTGTTTTCTTGCATAACATTGTTTGTCATGTTCTTGTGATGTGACTAGAACTGGTTAGAGGTTTTAAAGAGAAAGCATCATAAATGTTGATTTGCAAATGGCAACTTTTTTTTCTCAAATTTCTATCAGCTACGCATTAATGCAACTTAATTCCCTCCAACACTTTCACTATGCTAGCAGACTTGCAGGCAATGCCTCATGATTATTTTCCCAGAGCACTGTAACCTTTCAGAAGAAAACATGTTTTACCTGTAGTTAAAATCCTACCTGTCAATATTCATGCTATGGAGTTTTCAGAGTTAACGAGTGCACTATCAGGTCAGCACTCCTTGCAAAAGACACATTCCAGAGTGCTGTCATCAGGCACTTTTCTTGCTCAGATAGTACAAGATTGGCCTAAGGCTTGCTATGACATTATGTTGTCTGCAGTGTCGTGGTTTACCATTTTAATAACTCTTTCCATATGCAGGGAGAGTGGCTGTTTTGTTTTCATGCTTCACTATATCCTGAGCAATGTCCCCTTAAAACTATGTTTGCTCCATTCAGTTGTAGTTGTATTTATCTAGTATAAGTTGTTTGAAACCCAAAATATAGCACTGCTTTAAGTAAATGGGAAAGTAGAACAAAACAGTGCTGAAAATGACACATGTATGACTGATTTCTGAGGAAGAAAAATTTAATTCTCATTCATTGTTTTCAGGAGTTTAATGTGGGGAATGTTTTTTCCTGAGATGTCAAGAATACACTCAAATAACTGCTCACCAGCCACAGCAGGCCAGATTACCAAGTCACTGTTTCCATGAAAGCCAACACAAAATTCTAGATAAAGCCTTTGTAACATCAGACAAGGGAACAAGTGAACCCCCTGGCTCCCTTGAATGCTGAAGTGGCTAAGTTCATTGATTGTCCCATCAAAGGATTTTGAAACCTCAATTCATGGAAATGGGAAAAAAAACCAAACTGGTTTTGCCTTCAGTCAAAAATGAAAGCTACAGGATACAAAAGTGAGTTTGTTGCATGTTCAAGATGCATATTGATTTTTGGTATATCCAAGAAAACAGTAAGAGACACAATGCCACTGGAACTTTTATGAGGTAGTCCTTTGTTTTCCCTTTCAGGGAAAACTGAAGTCTGTGTTGAAATTGTTGCTGGTTTATGTGCTGCATTTTATCTTAATACAAATATGGCATTGCTTCACAGCCTGAGTCATTCCAGGTTGAATTGCTGCTTGCCCCTTTAACTACAAGTCTTATGTGCAATTCCTGCAATTCCAAATATGAACATCAGCATTTGAAGTTGCATTTTGATGTATCACTGTTTCAGGAATAATGCTTGAGAAGTGTTCCTCCTGTCTTCTTCAGTTGTTTATTCCTTCCTTCATTTCAGCATGCACCTGTAGCAGCTGTCTGGAGGTTACACTGTACAAGTGAATTGTTCCAGCACCACTGTGCTGTGCTGGTGGAGGCCTCCATCAGTGAAGCAGTGGTAAACTCCAAAGCTTCACACTGCACACTTAAACCTGCTAGGTGATGCAGGATGTGCATCTGAGTGGCATGCACTCAGTACAAAGGGAATTGGCTGGAATTCATGTACATGACTATACAAGACCACTGCTTATAATGGCATAGCAAATTGGACAGAACTACTCGTCAGTAGACTGTTAATTTGACCTGCAGTTCAGTGCTGTGTTACTTCCAGCTTTGTTCTTATAGTTGACTGAAAAAATAGTATGTGGGGAGGAGGGGTAGCTTGCATAAGAAACTGGAAGGAGACATCAATCTGAGATGGTCGTTAATATAAAGGATAAGCTCTGTTGGTGAGACACAGAGTGCTGGGAGGGCATGGCTGCCCACTGCCCCATGTGTGTTGGTCAAGGCTCCCTCAGGCCCTGCTGGGCTCCCTCAGCTCCACATGCTGCCTCTGTGACCAAAGCAAATGTGGTGAGGGGGAAAGAAAAGGCCACTGTTTAAAAACAACATTTCACACAAGACAATATTCAGCCCTCCATCTCCCTTCCCCACCAGTCACCTTCAGAAGGACAGGCTTTCTGCTAGGCTCCCCCAAAATGGTGCCTCACAGCTACCAAGAGCTCCCTGTCTGGGCTGAGGCTTTTGGGCCTGCCAGGGCTGCAGGACACAGACAGGCAGAGCTGTTCGGCTGCTATCAGATGCCTGAGCTTTCCCTCTGCTTCCCTTAGGGCAAGGCATCTCCTTGGGATGGGGTCCTGGGTGTCAAGCAGGAGGTCTGGCAGCAGCCAAGGAGGTGGGTTGCAGGGCACTTGGCCAGAGAGGACAGCTTGTTGCTGTCGGTGAAACACAAATTTAAGGCAAGTTCCTTTTAAACTTCTGGTTAACTAATCTAGTCAAACTAGATTTGAACACTGGCTTGTGAAAAAGATGTATTATCTGGCGTTAATGCACCTGTATGCCCGAAAATACATAAAATACCATCCCTGTCAAGAACGAGGTCTTTGTGATACTTCCGACCTGAATTTTCAATATTAAATATAGATCTTTGCAGTAATGTTTGTGACAGCCATATGCATAAAAATTCACCAGAATTGTGAAAAATAGAGCTTGAGGAATTAGAGCTGTCACCTAGCCTGAAAGGAGGAATAAAAGCAGTGCTCATGCTTTTTGTGATGAATGATTCACATGGCTGTTGTCAGCCCTTTCCCAAGCCCCCACCAGTAAACATTTCAAAGCTGCTGCCTGGCAGAAGTGCAGTTGGCTACAGATGCTGCCTGCAAAGGCAGTGGACATGGCAGCGGTTTCATCTGTGGGGGGCCGAAGACCCTTCCCACTGACTGTGAGAGACTCCTACACGGCATGGTCCAGGCTGGCAACCGCTGCCTGTTCCACCTAACAGGGGTCACCTTATTCAACTGCTGCAATGGCAAGTAAGAGTGCTATCCACGGCCAAGAATCATAGCCAAGAGCGGGGTGAGCTGGGCATGGGGACCTCCTCCAGGTGAGAGATGTGTGGACCAACCCACAGAGCTTTTCAGTGCAGCAGATAGATGGAGGAATCGATCAATACTCACAAGCGTTCCTACATCTCACTGAAAGAAGGCATTTGTCATGTTGTATTTTTAGTGTGATAAAGCACTAACTGCGTGCAGGGAAACATCTTGCTACAAAAGGCAACTGCATGGAGATGGAGTGTTTTTAAGACTCCTTGGTGTCCTGGTACACAGAGAGGGTCAGCATTTTCTTGTTTTGCCGTTCTGGTGCTTTCATAATTCTGCAGGGTACGTGTCAGCTAATTTATAAATGCTCCTTTTGCTCTGCTATTTTATTTATGAGTATTGTCTGCACACCTTATTGCTTTGGACTATTTCTTGTTTGTGAGGAGCTTCTTAGGGATAATCAACTATCCACCCGTTTATTTATCCATTAAAATAACCAGTGATTCACCTCTATGTGTTAAAAAATAAACATTCTCAAAATCTTTAATGTGACTTGCTAATCCAAGTAGCATTGCAAGCTCCCTGTTCTCCTTTATGGCTTTACCTTCAGTTTGCAGACAGGAGATGACAGTGTCTCTCCAGTGTCCCTCTGCTTCACTGTGGGATGGGCTAGACCAGGAGTACAGCCAGGTCCCAGGATGACATTGGCCTCAGAGCTCCTGCTGACTTGGTCTGTCCCATGCTCAGCCAGGACAGACCTTGTAGCACCTGAGCTGCCTGGAAGCTCAATAGCTTTAGAGTGGTAACTCCGAACCTAGGCTATAAGGACAGGGATGTCTGTGAAGCACCGTGTTGTGAGAAAAAGTCCAGAAAAGTCACGCAGCAAAGCTCAGAGACAAACTGTTACTGGCCAGGAACACTCAATACCTGTATTGCAAAAGCATCGCATATAAAATATGGCTGCTCCAGCACCTGCACACAATGTGCTGTCAGGAAAAAAACACTGTACCCTCAGTTTTTATTTATATGTGCTTCTGTTATGTTCTTGGTGTTGGGAGAGCATTTCTGTGCTTCACGCCATGCTCGTGCTCACAGGGCCTGGAGCGCTTGCTCAGATCAGGGTGTGGCTGCGGTTAGGTTTAGGGCTGGAGCAGTCAGAGACCCCCTCTCTGTGCCTGCTTTTTCCTGCCCCTCTGGCTGCCTGTGCTGTTGGGCCCACACCAGTGTTTGCGGTGAACCAAGCTGAGGCATGGCTCCGGCTGAAAAATAACCTGGCAAAAAAGGAGCTGGCAAGGTCCCTATTGCAAATGTCCACACAACCCACAGACTGCTGTGCCAGTGCAATGGGAGGGCACTGTAAGGGTGAGCTGGCCCTCACCAGCTGGCCCTGACAGCAAGGAACAGCAGCTGCCCGGCTCACCTGTAACAAAAAAATGGATCCCAGTAGGGTAAGCCTGTGCTGTACCAGTCAAGGTATTTTGCTGTGTCTGGCCATGCAGTACGTGAAATACCTGGGCTGAGGCTGCAGGGTATAGAAGCTTTTGTGTTAAAAGTTACGCTGTAAGCTTCATTTGTCAAGAGACTTTAAGGCAGGAAGCAAAACTGTTAATTAATTAGGAGTGTTCACAAGCCCCCAATAGATGTTTTATTCCTTAATTAATTGGTGTGTTACCAGGCTGCTCAGTGATGGTGAAGTTCTCCTTAAGGCCAAGCTGACCTGATGGTGAGCTGCCACCAGATAAACTGGTCTGGCCCATCTTCTCCAACGCCACAGTCACATCGCCTTTGTCATGCCAGCTCTGGCACAGGATAGTCACTCTCTGCACCAGTAGTTTTTTGCTGGTTTAGTTTCCTTCATGAGCTCAGTGCTGGTCTGCCAAGCACCAGCGAAGCGAGGGAGGTGGTGGGAACGTGCAACCAGGAGCAGGCAGTGGTAGACAGGACAGGCTGTCGTGCCAGAAACCACTACAAGACTGAAAAAAAAAAAAAATTCTCTATAGTGGGAGACAGAATGTGACAACGTGCAAAGCAGCAGAGGAATGCTGGCAAGGTTGTGAATGGCCTGTTTTCTGAGTGAAATCTGGGCTTGCCCAGGTATTGCAGGGTGGATAAGGACTGTTCCCATGTATGCCACTGACTTTACTCCATTGTGCAAGTAACAAATATGGAAGAGGGATGGCTTTTGTGGGAAGCTGACTGGTCAGCAAGGTGGGGAAGAAAACAGATGGGGTGGCACTGGCACATCCAGGGGTTATCTCTTGTACTTCCAGAGCTGCAGGTAGTAAGCTCCCTCCCACTCCTCCAGGAGGGGGTCAGATGGCAGGAGGAACTAATTTAAGAGCTACCCTGTTGTTGGTATTTCCACAATGCAAGAAAAGCAGAAATAGTTTAGGCCCACAAAAACTTTTTTCTTTAATGGCATTATTGATAGTGTCTAGCTTGTAGCTTGGTCTTCAGTTTGCTACACTGAAGTGTGAAGCCCAGCCAGAGAGGTGACTTCCTGGTGGACAGCCAAAGCCCAGCCCTCAGTAGGAAGTGTGAGCAGGTTGTGGGATATGAGTTGGGATTATTTGCAAAATAACTGGGGGATCCAGAGCCTTGAAACATCAGTGGAGATGAACAGATTCTGCTGATCCCCATTTGGGACTTCGTAACTAGGTGGTGATGCCCAATATCCAAGACTGGATTTTTTTTTTTTTTTTTTTTTAATATTACATAGTATATAAGCAAGTAAAGTTGCAGCCTACTCTATCAATCCCATGCTGAGTGTCACATCATCCATCACTCGTAGTCAGAGCTGATTAGGAAGAGTCTTGTAAAAGTATTTTTATAAAAGTCACTGCAAATGCCTCCTTTGCTCACTTAAGGATGTGGTGGCTGGAAACCAGCCAGGCTTGCAGTGCCTCTTCCAGCACACAAAGCTCACTCCGCTGTGCTGAGCCAGAGGCAGCCTGTGAGCGGCTTTCGGGGCCTGCAATGGATGGAGCTGCAGCTCCAGCTTGGGGATTTGCTTGTGTGCCTGCTTTGTCTGGCAGAACCTGTAAAGGAGCATCCAGTGAACGCTTCAATATACACAAGCATAGGTTTACTGACAACCAGAGAGCTAGCAGGTCAGAAGAACAGTTACTTGCTGGGTGACGCAGAAGAGGACTGCTAGGTGATGTAGAAATATTCAAGGCATGCTGGTGTTATGATAGGTTTGTTTGAAAGGCGATATGTGACTGTTAAGGGAGAAAAATGCCCTCCCTTAGTACCTGCTGCTGAGCAAAAAGGTTTATGCCATACTCAGTGCATTATGCTATGGAAATGGCATGCAAGAAGCCAGAAGAAAACCACAGAGTCAGAGAATAGGGTGAACCCAGTGCTACAGTACTTACAGTAAATTAAGAAACTTTAGACTACTGGGCTAAGCTTAGGTACAGTGAGTTCAAAACCAAATGTAAGGAAAATGGTGTTCACTATACAGGGAAAAATGAACTTTTATCCTCTGGTTGAATTGCTTCAACAAAAGTTGCTTTTTTTTTTGTAATTGCTGTGTTCAGGTTAAAAACATGTGATATGAATCACAGTAATCTTTCTCCAAATATTGTATAAACTATTTGGTTTAATGCCAAGAAGGCATGTAATGAAAATTAAACACAGAGATATTATTAAAAAAAAAAAAGAAATCTGCATGCATTACTGCTGACATTTTTTGAAATAAGAAGGGACATGAAAAATTATATCTAGATTTTGTGAGTTAGAGCAGGAAGTGAAATACAATCAAAATGACACTTGGGGGAATATTTTTATGGAATATGGTAATAAGTGAAAGAATTATTATTGAAGGATTTAACACAATAGAATCATATGCTTAGATTTAATATGTAATTGTCTACAAATGTAGCACATTTAAATGTTTTAAAAATATATTCATCTGAAAACAGCCGAAGTTGCTGAGAAACTGTGCATAACTCACAAAGCCCCCAGGCACTACAAAATGGAGATAAAACATTGACAAAAAATATTTTACACTGTCTCTATGGTAATAAGAGTAGTTTATTTTTAACAAGTACAAAGAAACTCTTGGGAACTTACATTTCATTTGGAAACAGAACCTAGTGGGCAGGATTTTTTTTAGTCAGAGGTTACCTGTGTCTTTAGAGTTTATGATCCATTTTGTGACTTGACTAAAGCAGCATAAGCTGGGTTGACTTAGTTTTTCCTGGATTTTAATAAAAAGAGTGTGCAAAAAAACAGACTCTTGAAGAAGACAAAGACATAACACTGCAAGGACCAAATTGAGTTTACAATTAAAATTTAATCAATAGGCTAAATTGTTTACCAAATTAACACAACAGGTAATCAACAGAAACTTTGTGGTTGACTCTAGCGGGGATTGTATTATTTTACTTTTAGATTTCAACTTTTTCTGCCTACATACCTACCCAGAACTCTGGCTGATGTATTACATTTATATACCTGGTGAAGGACGTTGGTATGTGTTGGATATACAAACTGTACAGAATCTAAGTATCAGTACTGGTCTTAGACATTTGTCAAGGAAGCACAGATTTATGAGGGCCTTAAATGACAATGCTTTAGCACTTAGGGCCAGAAATTATATAGTACAGCACTTAACATGTAAGTCCTGTCCTTCCAGAGTGAGATACAGACACCTATAATTAATGCCTTATATGAGTTTTATGGAAATTTGGACTCCCTCAGATGGCAATTCCCAGCTCCTAATACATTGAGCTCACTAATTCAAACTCAAAGTCAATGTGATTAGCACGCAGCTTTCAAAAAGATATGCAGAGAACAGAAGATTTCAACCCCTGGGCCTTCTAGTGTGCGAATACCTTATTTCAGATGCATTGAAGCATCTCCATTTATCAAGCTTCTGATATCCTGTAGAGAGATACTTGTAAAGTAACCTGCACTGAACTGCACAGCACTTTCCCTTTCAAAACCCATCTAAAGGAGGAAGAGGAGCAGTGACATTGTTTTATGTGATGGCCAGTTTAGCATGTGGGAAGGAGAAGGCCTCTACTCTCTTTGCTCCTCAGCTTGCAGAGATTGACATCTGTTGCTCTTGCAAGCAAGTTGAATCACAAGCCTATTGATCTTAGTAGGCCAGGTGGAAAGCAGTTTCCAGATGTGTCTTTACTAGCAAATCAAACAGCCCTCAGCCGAGACAAAGTAATACAGAATGGCCCACACCTATGCTGGTAAAATCTTACTCAGTAAACCCTGTTTTAACAGGATGGTGGTGTCCAAGCTCTGTGCCTGGAATGATCCCTGGACTGTTAGATGCTCAAATCCCTTAGCTGTGTCTGAGAATCAGGAGACTCCTAACTAGCACAGGCCAAAATTGTGCCTGGTAAGAGTATAGACCATTGCATTCTTCCATAACCTTTTAATTTACTTTGCAAAAGGTAACCTCCACGTCTGCTAGAAAGCTTTGCTTCTCTGTGTGGAGAAATTCAAAGTCTACTTGCTAGTGAAATGAAAGCAAAGAGAGAGAAGTAGCAAGGACATGTATCTAATGCTTGGGGCAATCAGTGATGTTGTCATCCTTGTTCTCAGAACTTTGTGCTACAAGAGGCATTGGATAAAGTACGTAAACAACCCTGGGAGCAAAAAAAAAGGTTTCTTTGCTTTCAAATAAGCACTCAAATCACCTATACTTCAAGAATCATGTTCCTTCTACCCAAAAACTAGCAAAACCTTCACCCCTCTAACCCAAATGGAGAATGCTCCACGCAGCAAAGTCTAGTCCTGAAGCATCAAGATGAGAAAAAGAAGATTCAAGAGGAAATGTGACTGAAAGTAAAGTCCTTGCAGAGGAGGAATGAGGTGAACGTATGAGATATGGATGGAGACTGGGAGGTGAGAAGATATATACTGCACTCGCAGGGTTGGCAGTCACCTACTGGATGAAGTAGATTATTACATTATTGTAATACTGTTTTTATTTTCTGATTATCAGTAACAACTGCCTCATAATGAATGTAAGGAATGGTTATTTGTTCTGACATTAGGTACCTTGAGACTATGTGTCTGGCTTGAAAACAGATAAATTCATAGATGAGATCTTTCAGGTCTTTGGAAGGCCGCAGAGTCAAGTCTGTGAAGTTGGGCAGTTATCCAAAATATCCTGTGTAGAGTCTTTTGTTTGACTTTTAGAAACATAGCTAATAAAGCTCAACTCCCTACCCCTTACATTGAAATTGTCCTCTTGTCCTTCTGTTCATTTTTCCTTTGTTCTGTTTGCCACAGTAAATGGCTGATGTGTAGAGGCAGTTGTATAATTTGTCTAACTTAACGTTGACAGACACTGAAATTTCTTTGGATGTGTCAGTTTGCCAGCCTAAATTCTCTTTGTCCCTTCATGTATGCTCTTGTAAAACAAATCTTGCATTGTCTGCTTTCATTAAAATCTCAAAAATTTCATGATCCCTTTCTCCTCCATTCTGAACTAGTTTAGTAATTTGATTTGATTAACTACTAAAAGTCTGGTGGCTCTTTGGAGTGCTGTCCTTGTTGGCTTGAGAATGCCACATCATACTCATTAAAGTTAGCAAGGCTACTCATTTCCATTATATATCTAAAATCAGTCACCTTCTACAAAGAAAACCCTGGTTGTACATCCCAGCATGTATTAAATTGGTAAAAAGATGATCTCAAAAGCTTCAAACTAACAACCCGAATAAATAAAGGAAGACTGCCAAAGTGACGCAGCACTAACATTTTTCTCCTTCAGAAATTACTGAAAGGTAATACCCAGTACAATGATATGTGCCACTTTCATGGGTGCTTTCTCATGGTGCAATAGGACAACATATACATACAACCCTTTTCAACATAGACTCTGTAGTTAGTACTTTTTGTGGTGAAAAGGGTGATAAAAATTATAACAGAAAAGGAGAAAGATTACCTGTGGCAAACAACGCTTGCAATAAAAAGGAGACCCTGAAGTGTGTTTATTTGTGACAGCAAAATCTGGAGGTGAATGAGCTCTCTGCTTTTCTAGTCAAGTTCTCTATTTTAGTTCTAGCTCCTTGGATGTAAATCTACTTTCTGCTGGCAGATTAAAAAAGCACACTTTGTTTAAAAAAAAAAAAGTAATTGCCAAGCCATTGTTTTTTTGTGTTCAGACACGTATTTGCCTCAGCCTGTGGTGGTACAGCTGTCAGCTGTACTTGCTTCTGGTCTCCTGCGATTTTGTTTGATGAAGAGGTTCAGAGCGACTCCATTCAAGAGCTAGCTGGCCTAGAGAAAAGAGGATACAGGACTTTAATAACACACTGAAACACAGACATAAATGCTGAAAACATACTGAGCTTCTAGAAGGAGAATATGCTACCTTCTGCAAGAAGTTCAAGACCAAAACCAGTTTCCCATGCAGGATTAGGAACCATGTAACAGAAACAAGCAACCATCTACCTTAAAAATTCTGCTGCAATTTGTAGATGCTCGCCATTTTCCTGCAATCAGTATATGTTTCCTGACACCCTCTGTGTGTGTCAGATCTCACTGTACTCTGCACAGTGTCTACATTGAGCTGAGGCTTGTGTGGGAGCAGACTGCAAGAGTCCATCATGATAAGCCCTGTCCTCGATGCTCTCCAGTGCTCCTGGAGGCACCATGCTTACCTCAAACCTCCACCCTGAGTTCTTCTGTCAGCCTCTGCCCAGTTCTGACAGTGACTCAAATTGAATCCCTGTCTGTATTTCCAAAGCCACTGGAAATTTCTGTTACTTGAATATGTCTATTACACTAGAAAAAAAACAATACATACGTTTGGGGTCTTTTTAATTATTACATAGACATGGATGACTCCATAGCCAAACTTAAGAGACTGGGAAACATGAATAAATGTAAAAACAGTACTAATTAAGACATTTTATTTAACCTTTCTCCCCTAACATATGGTGAAAATTACCGGAAGAGAAGATTTTGAAACCTGTTAGAAGAAATGATGAAAAGCATGGGAAAATCCCATCCGTGGGATTGCTTTTGCCCAAGGACCTGGATGCACTTGGTGGGTGATGTGAAAGAACGGGGAAGTTCAATGTGTACCTCAAGGGGATTTGATTTGGGGTGAAAATAGCCAATGAACTGAATTGTATGATGTTAATTGCTATATAATACTGTATGTCATCTCTTTTATGGTTGCTATATGCCACATTACCAGTATTACAGTAAGAATCGCCCAGACTAATGGAGAATGAACTTTGATGAAACTGAGAGAAATGCAGTGGTGATGGAACCAGAACTGCCTTCAGCATGCAACAATGAAACACTGCACCCCATCTCTTCTGCCCTGAAAGACTGTTATGACAGATGGAGCCCAAAGTCATGGACTAAATGAACTCAATGCACATTTCAGAATGATGGCCCATAGACGAAGGGAATGATATCTGTGTGTATATATCAAGACAGGGAAAGTGGTGGTGATTAATTGGAATGTATTGGAAAGGGCAGGACCTGGGCATGATGTAGATGGTATAGAGTAAGGGGTGGATACTGTCCTGGTTTCAGCTAGGATAGAGTTAATTTTCTTCATAGTAGCTGGCATAGTGCTGTGGTTTGGATTTAGTATGAGAATAATNATTATTATTATTATTATTTTCTCTCCCTCTGCTGTCCTATTAAACTGCCTTTATCTCAACCCATGGGTTTTACTTTTTTTTCCCCTGATTCTCTCCCCCATCCCACCGGGGCAGGGGGAGGGTGAGCGAGTGTCTGTGTGGTGCTTAGTTGCCAACTGGGGTTAAATCATGACATAGAGGAATCTAATTGGCTTGGAGTAAACAGGAGATGCTTAAAGACAATAAGCAAGTTAATACTTGAGACTGTGGCATTGTCAGAGCCAGTGTGACTGTGTGTGGTCAGGAAGTTTTCATACCTTTCCCATAAAAATATATTCTAAACTGTTATCCCTTATTCTCTTTTTCCTCACTTTGCTCATATACTTAGGATGACTCTCAGTTCAGTTCATTACAGTTCACCTTCAAATCCCAAAGCTGCATTGTTCAATGAGTATTCTCATAAAAGAGAGAGAAAAAAGAATACTACTCTGTGCTTTATCAAGGACATTAAAATATGGCACATTTTGTAGATATAATGTCAGAGTAGACATTTTGTCAAGCTGTCCACAATGTCTGTAGCATGATCTCTACATTTCAAGAATCCTGAAAGAAAAATTGACTCATTTCCCAGCATAAAGTCATCTTACATCCAAAATGGCGTTGTGTTGGAGGAATATGACATGCTCATAAAGTATGTGACAAGTAATAAAAATGTTTTCTGAAATGTACATAAGTTTAAGTGCAGAAGAGAAGGCCACCACAGAGCTAGCTAAATCAGTTGTCATTTTGCACATCACTCACTGTGCTGTGTGTATGCATTATGTGTATAAATCCCGATCCAGTGAAATGTGAATGTAAACCTTAATGCATAATTTATTGCAATGAATGATTTCACTGACAATCGATAAACTGAACTGAACACTAGATTTAAAATTAGCTGGCAATTGAGAAGAGACAACCTCTAGGAACCACTTTCTGTGGAAAAAAATAAATGCAAGAGAATAAATTGCCACTGTTAGCCAGCACACTGTTTTGCTAGTGTCTAAAGCAACGGCTGAATGTTACTGCTCCGTGAGCTGCACTTCTAGTGCAAGTAGCTCCTTCCCCTGCCAAAGATATCTGTGTCTGGCAGAGCTAATTTTCTTTGCATATCTACTCTCTAACCACAATATTAAAAATGAACAAGTTTTAACAAACAAGATACAGTAATAAAGCACCTGGCAGCTGAGGAGGCATACATCTCTCATGGCAGATATGAGTGACTGGGGATGGTAGGGAGAAAGAGAGAGAGAGGAGAGAATCATCAGCAATCACTGTGAAACAGTAACATGTTCTCGTAGCCTTTAGGATCAACCATGACCTCATTTTACTAATGCCAGAGGTATCGTGAAAATGTCCCTGCTTTGGAAATTAAGGTCAGAGATGTTAAAAATACTAATAAAAATACTATCCTTATTTAAACTGAGCAGTTGGAATTATGCTGGCAGAATTTAATAGCAAATTATTAGAAACAGATTCACTGTTAAAATAGGCGAAAGCACACCATGCTGAATATGTAAACTAGGTCAGCTCTCGTTTAAATTCTGTATTGCTGAGAAAAGGACGCCAAAGGGAATGTGATTTAGCACTAGATCCATCTGGCAGATTATAGCAAAAAGCTAGTGTTTTAATTACCATTGCTTTATCAAATCATAAAAATCACAGAGATGTGGAGTGAACGGGACCTAAAATGAACCTTTTATATGCTCTGATAATCAAGTAAGATTACACCTCTTCTGAGAGATACTTGGCTAAGCCAAAATCATCCAGGGCTGGGGATTTTACTATCTGACTGTTAAAGCCTTTTAGCACTTTCTTCTCTGTTAGCCTTAAAAAAGAGTGTTTTTCTCATATCTGCCTGATACCTCCATTTCTGAAAATTAAACTAATTATTTTTTCTTCTATCTTTGATAGACATGGAGAACAGCCACAATACTCTTTTTTTACTGCAACCTATACGAAAACTCCTTTACTCCATTCTTTTCTAGGCTACATGATCCCAGTTCATTGGATTTTTTTCATATAGACCGTAGTTTCTAGGCTTTGGGCTACTCTACTTACTATGTTTTGCATTTTCTTCAAATGCCCCATATTTACCCCAAGTGTGGTGACCTGAACTGACCAGTGTATTCCAACTGACATGTGATCAGTGCCATATGATACTCTTATTAATGCATTCTGGTAATCCAGAACTTCATTTCCCATTTTTTGCAGCAATAGCACACTTAAGAATTTTTGTGACCTGCTAAAACATCTAAAGCCTTTTTTCTGCAGTGTTCATGCTTTGCTGGCTCTTCTCGACTTAGTAGTTCTGCATTTAATATTTTTCATCCTTATTGCAGGGCTTCTTGATTTCAGACCACTTCTCCAATCAATTCAGACAGTTCAGATATGTGTACACTATCCTTTCAACCATGTAGAATATTAATATACGAATACTATTGACAATGATACTGATTATAGTGGTTTATGTAGTGTTTTATAGGAGATCCACTGGCCCCCAAATGTTACCTGCATAACGTGCCAGCAATAAAATGAATTGTGTTAACTACAGAAATCTGCAAAAGGTTATAGCACCACCTTGCCACGTTGAGTACCTGGTCCAGCATTTAGCCAACATAAAGATGCAAACAATCAAAACCGTCAACATAGTCATGCTTATGATTCTCCAGATAAGCATATAAAAAACCTGCCTGAGCTGGCAGTGTTGCCCAGTCCTGCCTGCTGACAGTGGGCTCTGTAAAGAAAAGGGACTTTTCCATGTGGAATAGTCATAGACGGAAAAAGATCAAATGCTATACATGTAAGCAGCAAATGAAAAAACAGGCTTGGAAAGAACAACTCATAAATTATGTACATTTACCAAGAAAAAACAGCTTTTAAAATATTTGCTCTGACACTGCACCTTCTTTGCAAAACAAATTCCAAAGAGTCTTGTTTCTTTTGATGCAATTTATGACATTGTTTATGACATGTGAAATTGTACCTGAATCAACACTACTAGACATTTCCTAACACAGTCATTGCACTGTCTACAGAATTTGAAGATCATAATTTAGGAGAGTTACCTTCCACACGTACTCCAAAACATCAGGATTATTGTTTGCCAGCTGCCACCGTGGTCTATAAACTAGAAAGGCTATGGGCACCTGGCAATTAAGCATCACAGTAATCTGGTCCCCTCGCCACAGAATCCCAAATCCTGTCAGAGGTAGAGGGGCTCACTGTACCTTTCATGACAAGGTTGAAATGTATCTGAATGAGATCTAGAACAGCCAGCACACTGCACTGAGTTGCCAAAAATGAGTATATACATCAGGGAACCACTTTGAGTTAGTCAGTGGGAGACATTGAGGACTCGGGTGCTGAGAACTACCTCCAAGCACCTCTGCCTGTGACTGATCACACTACGCAGTACTGTGGTGAGACACCCAGACTAGCTCTGAATGGTTACCTCTACATTAGCAAAGAAGAAATTATAGGTTTTATTTTTGGTTTTGTCTTTCTTGGGCAAAAGTCCTGTAGAACTTTCTTCAAATACGTTTTAATTCTCCATATGTGTTTGCACTGCTTGCACAAAGAAATTAGATAGGGTCTTTTGATGTTGCTATAACATAATTATTTAAAGTGAGCTATATGTGCAGTATTAACATACATTACTGCTATTAGTTCAGTATCCCAGACAAGGACCTTACCTTTTATACAGCTCCTTGCTATTTCTCTCAAGACAATTTACTGCAACTATTATAAATAGTCTTTAGTTAATGTTTTCAGTGTTTTTAGTTCTTCCCATGTAAAGAAATAAATCACATCCCTCTGCATCCAATCATGAGAAAACAAAACACACAACAAAGACCCTGTAGCTAGGGAGTTTCATCACTGTAGCTTACTTTAAAGCCTGCCTTTCTTACATGACTCATTCATTTCAGTGTTTACTGGAGCAGGGCATCTTTTAGTAAACGGAGGAAAAATAGATTTTTTTTTTCTGTCACTGATTTAGAAAGCTAGGAGCCTTAGTTATGCATGGGAATGTTGTACCCACCCAGGGGAACAATATCATTTTCTGTCCTATGACAGTATTTCATATTATTATTTTGAGGAATTGTTTTTAGTGTGTTTTGTGAAATGCTTTGAGATGTCAGAGAAAAAGTCTAATGTAAGAACTTGGTACTAAAAGATGCTGAAAATACTCTGGCCTTGATCCAGTAAAGCACTTAAACAGGTATTTAACTTTAAGTGCATAGGAATACCCTGGGGAATAAACACATGCTTAAGGTTAAGTACGTACTTCTGTGCTTTGTTGGATGAAAACCAAAGCACTCAAATCCTTGCAGGACTGAGCCCTCATGCTTTTTGTTTTTATAGAGTATTCGTTTACCAAGTTTCATAAATCCGAGTAGATCATTCAGCTCAAATACAGTGCTACAGAATGCTTTCAAGTCTGAACCGCCTGACCCTGCACTGTTTGACATCAGTAGTAAGCTTTATTTCAATGGGAATAAGACCACATCTTCATGGTTTGACAGATTGATGTGCAAATCCTGCTCATCCATCAGACAGATAATACATGTACTGAATGGTAAATGATCACAGTCTGCGTCCTAAAGTTATACACAAACAGTAATATTTATTGCTTACCAAAAGCATCCAGAAATGTTTTGTGCATTTTACAAAAACAGAGGGAAATGCTTTCCCCAAGGCATTTCCCATCTGTGTGTAGGGCAATCCAGCAGGAGAGCATCACATGTAAGCAAGGGTGGTGAGAAGGGAAGGGGAAGATGAGCTAGGAATATACCCACACCTTAGGAGCAGAGCATGAGCCCTGCAGAAGCACTTGCCGCAAACAGCCTGCGGAGTCTGCCTACCTGCAAAAAGAATGAGTTAACAACCTGCCACTTTGGAAAAAAAAAGGTAAGCCTTCATTTCCCACTACTTCTCAAAGATGAGAAGGTAGAAAATATCATAAAAGGCAATAGTTATGAGAAGCGATTAAAAAAAAAGAGGAAGACAGACTTAAGGGACACAACAGAGTCAGGCTGCAGATTTCTTGCTCGTCTTTGAAAAGCAAAAATAAGAGAAACAAGAAAGTACCCACTGGTAGGCTTTCCTACTGGGCTTTGACCAGAGTTCAATCATATGCCTGCATTTACCCCATACAGAATGCCAGAGCTGTCTTGGTAAATCATATCAGCACTGATATAATGAAGTTTGAGGGTATATATTTCAGCACAACGTTAACTACTGCAACCACCTGGATATACTGTGAGAACCTGCCAAGGAACTTCTCAGTCATATCAATATCAGTACTTAGCCAATAGTATATTGTATATTGTTCACACACTCCTAATCTACCTTTTGCAAATATTCTGCATTTTGGTTTGGGGTTTGGGGTTTTTTTATCCTTTTCCCTCGTAGGCTCTATGTGTGGAAAACTACTGGTCTTTTCTCTAGTAATGGCTGTTTCTGCCTTACAAAATAAAAGCTGCAGAGCTACTGGCAAGATCAGAAATCACAAAACCCAAATAACTGAGAAGAAGCTGAATCAAAAGAGTAGAAAAAAAAAAGATGGTGCATGAGATGTATATTTAAATAAAGAAAAAAGTAGCAAAAAGGTAAGTGTGCATCTAATATTAAGAAAACCCCTGTTTTCATCGAAGCAACCTTCAAGTGTGCAGAAAAAGGTGTCTCACAGGAGCCATGCTTTTTCTAGACCCTAAAAATGTTTACCTCAAACAAATGTGTTATGACTGGTAAACTGGACTGATCTACATTTTTTATCATTGCAATAATGCCATAAAAGGTTAGACCATAGCTCTGTTATAGTCTGGATGTTACCAAAACTCCCATGTTTTCATTCATGCATGCTACCATGGTTTCATTCGGTCCATGGTGCATGTTTCTTTTCATAGCGTCATAGAATCATTTGGTTGGAAAAGACCTTTGAGATCATCAAGTCCAACCGTACCTGTCCACTACTAAACCATCTCTCTTTTGCTTCATCCTACCTTCTGCAGGGGGGTTGGACTAGATGACCTCTAAAGGTCCCTTCCAACCCAAAGCATTCTATGATTCTATGACTCTATGATTCTCTATTGAATCTAGTGCTAATAGCAATTATCTACAGAAAATTTCACCTGTCCCAGGTTAGGTTAAAACAGAACTTTACACCCATAGATGTCCATTTAAACATTACTGCATTGCGGTCTATGTTTCATATTTTTTACGGGTGTTCTTTCTTTCTGTCTTGGAGGATATTCCCCACATCAGGAAGGTTATGGGGGAGTTTTCTATACTCCATTTGGATTCCTTTCAAGAAACATGCAAACACATAATCAGAGCAAGAGCAACTGAAACAAAACTGCATATTGATATTTCATGATCCTTCTGAACTTCCATCACGTAAGAGTCTCTCCTCTGAACTGACAGCTGTTTCTCCCTGAAGTCTCTGTGTGAGGTGTGCCTGCTGCAGCAGGGTTCTTTTCAGTTTGTGGGGATGACCTTTTCATGCCTCTGCTCTTTTCTCTGTCCCTTTAAGTTGTATTCAGTTAAACGTGATGGATCTCCACATCTCATTGTTCTTGTGCAACATCATTACTGCCATCTCACCAAGATGTGGTGATAGCACTGAGAGGTGCCTTCAGACTGTGGAGATGCTGAATGTACTGTGCTAGATTTTGGTAAATTAATGAGCACTGCACTCATGAGTCCTAGTTGTTTTATCTACTCTTTACACACACAAACCTGCTTCTAAATGAAAAAAAAAAAGAAGAGATTATATTTGGCATAGATCTTCTTCAGTTTATCATAATTTTGAACATCCAGAGAAATCACTCTGTGAGATAGCAAGATCTTTAATCAGCATAGTTGCACTGGAAGCTACTATACTCAACATAGTGCACTACTCAAAACAACTGGAGGTAAATCATGACAAGATCTTTTTTTTTAAAAAAAACCTTCTAATAACTTCACAAAGTGCATAGCTCTACAACAAGGTTATGGCTACACATAGTTTAGATAGTAATAATTTCCAGCATTCAAAATGAGGACAATTTAACATTCTACTGAAACACGAACAGGAATATGTTTCTTATATAAACACCTGTCAAATATCCTTTTTTGCTTCATAGGGACAATGGTACAGTGACTGTTGCAGCCAGTGTAGTGTATGTTGGTAACAACCCCATATCTCTATTGGATTAAGCCCTAAAATTCTGGAAGATGGAATGATTTTATTATAAAATGCACAATGTAGTGATATAATTTCTTAAATTTGTTCAGCTACTAACTTCTCATTTGAAAGCTAGTCACAATACTCCATTGTTTACTGTTTTATGTTTTCAATATATTTTAGCTCTTGCTTTACTATAAATTCATACAGTACCCCCTCATAAACATATCCTCTTTGAAGTTCAAAAAAACTATTAGCACTTAAAAGGGCTTTGGATCTATTAGACATGAAATTTAAGTTGATGTGAAAAGTCCTATGAAGATAGCTCTGTCAGGAGATAGAAAAGAGAAGAAAGCTGGAAAATTTTAAGTTAATTCATATTAAGTAAATCCTTAGCAGTACCTTTTTTTGTATATAAGGAGCTGTGTTTCTTCTCTCCTCTTAGTTGTTTTCACTTTGTTTTTACAGTTGAGTGATTTTTTTTTTTAAAATGACTACGAGAAAACTGCAGAGAAACTTCCTCTGCTGGATATGCATGAAACAAATTACTTTATTCTGTTTGAGCTCTTTCTGTTTTCCATGGCTTTGAACACAAGAATGTGTTGCATTTTATATCAATTAAATTTTCTGCAAATTTCCATGATAATGAGTGATCAATATTCTGTTTCTGCCAAGAGTACATCAATGAGCAAATGCCAGAAGCATGGCAAGCATGATAAATTACAGCAGTGATGAATACCAGTATGATTCATTGCACAGAAGATGTCATATTGCCACTGTTGTTTCATTATTTTGCAAAGCATTCACTGTGTATTATGGACCAGATCCTCCTGAAAATTACACTGTTAGCAAATCTTTTGCCAATTCAGGCGATTTTCCATCCTCTCTTTAATGGGACAAATAGGAATTATTGCAGGTAAATGAACAAGCAAGACCAGATCTTCTTTAAAACTTCCACCAGTTTGGCACTGCCCTATTTCCACCACCTCCTTGCTTGTTTGACACCCTTTCTTCCCCACTGAGACTCACAGTCAGAGATTCAAAGGTGTCAAATGCACATGTCAATAAGTCTGTGTCAGAGTCCAATGCACTCTGACCAGGTTCTTTCAGATATTCCATGTGTGGAGGATGTAATGTTTAATATCAAATTTATTTATTTGAGGATATTTGATGTTACACAGGATTTGCGATTTAGCAGAATGACACAAAATATACCAAAATCATAATACAAATGTAAGTTGTGTTTAGCAAAATATGGCAATTGCAATCAATATACAGTTCAATCACAATACCAGTGTGATCCCCATTACTGCTCTCTATAATATGGTCACTGTCAGGATACTGGGTGTCCCCAGTCACTGAGAAGGAATATGTGGGTTGAAGGAAGCTCAAGCCCATTGCTCTCTTCAAATTCTTTTACTAGTTGTTTAGTTTTTATCCTCTGTGTTGCGCCCAGCCACATATTCACACCCCCCTGCCCCCGATGCTGGTCTGGCTAACTCAGGGAGACATTTACACCACCAGTTGGTCCACTCAACTGTGATATACTCAGCTGATACACTCAACTGACGTGAGTGTTTATCTATATATAGCAAAGGCCACCCTCTTGTCCCTTTGCATTGAGATAGTGTCAGCTCCTTTGCAACAGCTGTGGTCAGTCACACCCTACATTATTCTCCATGATTCATGGGTGCATCATCCTGGCCCATCTCTACTGAGCCTTCTTCCACTGTAGGCATTTATTGGTCAACCACAGTCTGTTAAGAAGGCAAACTGTTGTCCCTCTCTGTATGACCATGAAGCCTTTTATTCCTGCTCTCTACAGCTTCCTGAGGAGGGGAAGTGGAGAGGGAGGTGCTGATCTCTTCTCCCTGGTATCCAGTGGCAGGATGTGTGGGAATGGTTCAAAGCTACATCAGGGGAGGTTCAGACTTGACATTAAGAAGCATTTCTTTACCGAGAGGGTGGTCAAACACCAGAACAGGCTTCCTAGAGAGGTGGTCGATGCCCCAAGCCTGTCAATTTGGACAATGCCCTTAAAAACATGCTTTAACTTTTGGTGAGGCCTGGAGTGGTCAGGCAGTTGGACTAGATGATTTAAGCTCTCTGTCCTCCCTGCAATACGTATGGGGACACACCATCCTGAAACCAAAAGTTGCAGCTGTCCACTGTGTCTTCTTATCATAAGGGCCAAAGAAAAGGAATGGCTGCAACACGAAGCATATTGGCTAAACAAGGCTTATCACTTGAAATGTCTCTGAATCTTCCCTTCTGTTATTTTCATTTTGATCTGCTTTCATTGGCAAGAGATGTAGAACTTCCAAAAACCAGTCTGAAATTTAGAAACCAGGAAACTTGGCAGCTTTCACATGGAAAAAAAACCCAAAACAAAATCAAAAGTATTAGAGTCATGTAACCTTTTATACTTGGTCTGAATTTCAGAAAAATTGAACTGTCTACTCTCAACAATCTTTCTTGTAAAGATTTGTATGCCTGTCACAGTGCCTTGCAGTGAAAAGGATGAGGTGGTGGTAAATAACAATCCAACACCCAGCTTGTGGGAAATGCAGAATTCCTGCAGTTTTACTACACAATATGACTACAATGTGCAAGTGAGAGTACAAAGTGAAAAAAAGAAGGCATAATAAAATGAGATTGTTTATGTGTAGAGCATATATTCCAAAGGAAAATGGCTTTGACTTTTTCAGCAGAAGAGTCTGGACTTTTCAGCTCAACTTCTTCGAGAGTAAATCTTGGCTGTTTACCATCAGCTTCAGATAATTTCGGAAGTAAAACCATGACTCCATCAATAGGTTATACAGATTTATAGCATTATAACCATTTTTTGCTTAAAATAGAGATTCATTCTCTCTTTTATGTGTGAGAAATAAAACATAACCTCCCCTTACAGTATTAATACTCTTTTGTGAACTGAATGAATTTTCTGACATTTTACAATTCAATCTGCTAGATAGTTTAAGAATGAAAATTAATGAAAACTGAACCCTCTAAGAAATTTAGCATCTGTGTCAGACTCTATACGTACCCCAAATGAGCTAAGTAAACAACACAGATGCATCAAACTTCCCATATGGTTAGGCTTATTGAGAAATAGTGCATATGCCAAATCAGAAGAAATTTTGTAATAATTTACGGAAAAAGGATCTGTATCCCCCTCCCATCTTCATTAGTTTCATATGTTGTGCCCCACAGGTGGTGTGTCATTGTAGTTGTGCCTCTGATGTCCTAACTTGTCCACACTGCAGCTGACTCTAGTCCTGTCCCAATGGCTCCACCTATGTGTTTGTGTAGACCTCTTTAGTAGAGTTCCTTCCATTGCCACAATACTTCCTATGGCATGTGCTTTATTACTTTTCCTTCCATTGTTTTCAACATTTGCTTGTTGTCCCTTGGCAACAAAAGCAAAAGGTCCAGGTATCACTGTCAATAGTAGCTTTGCACACCAGTTATTTATACACTCTAGCTTGCCCGAATTCAAATTAGAAGAAATGGTGGGCATAAGACAGGCAAAAAGAGCAAGTCAATTTAAGTCTTTTTTTAAGGTGTTGTCTAGGTCTTAGATATCATATTGCTAACAAATATCCTCAGTATTCCAGCAAAGATACCACTGCATGAGATCAGCCCTTCCCAGATTTCCATGGTGTGGGGCATTGTCAATATTTTGTATTTGATTTTCTGTCACAAGGACAAAAGTCAAAATACAAAAATACTTAAGGTACTAAAAGTCTAATTGCTTTCACATGTGAAATATCAAGCCAGTTACATTTCAACATTTTCTGTTTTAGAAAACATCTTTGCATCCTCTAGACCCAGCACATTGCCCTCTAGGAATCATAGTTTAGGAATGCATGGGCCTTGTTCTCCTCCTGCAGCACATCTTCCCTGGTGAGCCATGGTCTCACCTGCAGCCTTGCCTCTGCAGTACCTCCCAAGCCGGCAGGATGGCACTGAGTCCAGTGTGATGGGGACCGATCAATTCATGGGCACATAACAGAAAATTGAATCAAGGCAGAAATAGGACTATGAGCACAGGATTTTGAAGTGCCTAAAGTGGACATGAAGAGTTCTACAGAAAATGTGTCATTTGGATTTTCCTGATAGAAATGTCTATGGAAAGAGTATTCTTTCTAATAGAAAATTTCAACGAGATCCCACTTTCCTACAGGAAAGTCTTTTATGTACATTTTTTATTAGTTCCTTGATATTATTTAGCATTACAGCTAATCAATTGTACAAAAAGAAATAAGAAAATAGGGTAAGAAATGCCTTCTCTGCAGTGACATATTCTATGGCTATCTTTGCATTCCAGGTAGGATAGCTAAATAAAGACAGACAGGCACAAATGGTCTCTGCTTAGGAGTACTTGATTATACAGTAAAGCAATACTATTTTAATTGTCTTAAGACTTATTGAAAATAAATACCCCACTACAATGTAGCCAAAACCAACTTTTTGGGGGCCAGACTCCTAGCTAGTATAAACAGTCAGAGGGCCACTGAAGTCCAAACAGAAAGGGACTCAAATTTAAGGCATGCAAAATTGGATGGTGCATTTTTGGTTCAAGCCCAAATCTAAATTAAATTAAAATGCTTATGGTTAAAACAGTGATTTAGAAGACTTTTAAGCATTCCTTTTAAAGCCCTTTAACATGTGCTGTGACCCAAAAAGCACTTCAGTCTCAAAAGCACTTCATTTTAAATACACATTTAAGATCTATTGATACCAAATCGGCACATTTTGCAACCAATTGTGTACTTTTCAAGCATTAAATAATTTTAGTGTTCATGTCACTTCAGTAATGTGAATCTATTGCAGTAATGTTCTGGCCGCTCTCTGTTGCATGCCTGAGAAGCAAAGAAAATGGAGATCTCAGAAGTCGTCTAGAGTCCCAACATTGTGGGATGCTGGAAGCAAATGCAGCCAAGTAAGCCTGGGCAGATTGGGCAGTTCCTCTGGATGCACCAGCATTAATGGGGGGGGTAGGAGGGAACAAGTACCTCTGGTTGAGAAGGATGGTAAATGTTTTATTTGTCAGAAACAGCTCTTAGCTGTCCTGCTGGTCATAGCTGCCTGCCCCCCTTAGCTCAAGTTGCCCTGCAAATTTTGCATCAGTGGAAAATCACTTTAAAACCTTCTTCTGTGCTTCAGTCTCATTGTTGCTCCTTGCTGTGCTATTTTAGATAATATCTATTGTCCTTATTGTGTATTATTCTATAACAGGCTCTCTATAGATTTATGATAATGCAGATAAGAAAGCAGCAAACTGCTGGGGAAATGTAAAGGCAATCTTTTTCTGACTATTCTCCAAACAAGCTTAGCATTACTCCCCAAATAAATGGACCGTGGCACACTTAGATGCTATCATCTCATACATGATAACACACCTTCCTGTTACGGCTGTGCACTCATGGCAAAGATATAAATAAGATCAAGAGGCACCGTGATATGTCAGGGTCCTTCTGTTTGGGAGTGACTACTCCCGAGGTCATGTCATGGGCTGGATATGAGAAGTAATGGTGGAATTCACCTAACAAAATGTGCACATCTGCATTGGAGATGGTCATCCCTGGCTCTCTTTGTAGCCAGTGAAAAGAAACAGGCACATCAGAGCAGAGTTCTTCTTGTCCTTATGGGGACATCTAACGTACAGCAGCTAAATTATGGCAAAACAGTGCTTGTTTTTCACTGCTGACCTTTCAGGGTAGTGACTTAGATATAAATTTCAGTAATGTAAACAACTGAAATTATGCATATGACACAGCTGTCCAGGAAAAAAACTAACTTCTGTTACTTTACCATCAGTCTCCAGATGTTTTTGCAGTCATATCCCAACTTGTGACTAATCCTCAACCCATTTTCCCAAAAATACCATAAAAGAAATTTTTGGAAGAGCTGAGGTGGTGCAATACCTTTTTCTGGAAACAGCAAGTTATAAGACACTCACTAGCTGAGGAACATGAGGCTTCCAGGTGTCCAGGCCAGCCAGATTCCTGGGTTGCCCAACTTTTGGCAAGATGACCAGGAGTTTGGAAGCTGTAAGGTCTCTAGCCTGTGGACAGTCTGCAGGACAGGACTGACCCAGAAACAGAGGACTGCGGCTGACAAAGTCTGATGTGTGGGCACAAGCAGATGTAGTTTTTCTTTTTTCCTTTTGTAAAAATTTATTTTCTGAAGAGTGTTGGTTATCTTGCAAACTCTGAAGTCAGCCACGAGGAGATAAGATCATGTCAAGGATGAGGACAATACGGCTGACAGCAAAGCACACTGCTGGTTTGTGAGTCTGGCTCTGCAAAAGGCAAAAAAGTCATGAGCAACATATTAAGGAATTTGCAGTGGGAAAAGAAAACACGGGAAAAATGGATTGTGTGAAGGAAAAATTTTAAGGCACAAATACTGTAGTGTTGCTGTGGCTGGCAAAGCAAACTCAGATTTAGCACAAGTATCTGAAGGTCACGTCAAAATAAAGGATGCAGCAAAACCACAGAAACAAATGAAAATTACAGACCAAAGTAGCAACATGCTTGGTCTGATTGTGTTATGTATTTTTGGTTTTTCAAATTAAATATGCACCTTATGCATTCCCTTATGCAGAGAGTCAGTGCTTAATGAAGGAATGCCTTCCAGAGCACTGGAAGGTGAAGCATAGTCAAAAAAGAAAAAGCAAACTGTTTATAAAGTCATCAGCTTTCTTGAATTGTTGGTGAAACAGCAAATTTGCAAGGAATTCCAGGAACTGCATGATTTTTAATGTGCAATATCCAGTGGAGTGGCAGTACTTCAGAAATTGCATATGATGCTCCTGTTATGGTTCTTTTGCTGTTCTGGGTGACAGTAGCTGGAAAAGCTGGGTGTTGCTCAGCCGCGGTTAGGCAACAGTCATGCAGGGAGTTCTTCACTGAAAATGCAGCAAATCTCTGAACTCCGTGCTTCAGGTTACTGATGATAACAACAGTTCATATGGGTTCAAAGAGACAATTTCATGGAAGGAAAACTGCGGGATTCACTACATAGAAACCACATCAGCTTAAGGAGGTCCCTGGAGCTGAAAACAGTTGGAAGCTCAGAATGTATTTGGAAGAAATATTGTATACACATGTCTTGTTCTCATCATATGTTCAGGTACCTGCTAAAAATCCTATTTGAGCACATAGTTGTTTGCAACATGTTCCCTGTGTTGCTCATCCCTTTCATACAGCAGCTGATGTCCTAACAGCAGGGGATTTTGCCATCTTCAACAAAGTTTGTGATAATTTCACAAATATAATAAAATTCACAACAAAACAGTGGGTTTTTCCGGCTGCTGCCAGAATCCTAGAACACACTGCACTTTGGTACTTATTTCTAAACAAAGGGATATTGCCTAAATGATGGTTCAAAGTAATGGCAATCAAATGAAAACCTATGCAGGTCCTAGGTCTCAAAAATATTAATATTATTCACAAAGAAAATTAGGGCAGTCACACTCTTGAGTGATAAGATGACATAATTACAAACAAGACAGAGTTATGGTGCAAATAGCTGGTCCCCTCATATTGGTGAAAGCTTCAGATGATACAGTCTAAAAGTGTAATGTGTTACAGGAAGCGATGAATATCTTCCAGCCACTTTTAAAAACACCTTCAGATGTTGAAAGCCTTAGAGCCAAGATGGTAAAAGGAAGGTATTTACATCTGTCAGAAAACTGAAAGCAAGCTTAATCTCAAAATGGCAAAAACGTCCTGGCAAATAGAGATAATAATAGTATACTATCAGGAGGGAGAACAGCAGCCATTTCATAAACTCAGTGCCCTGGTTTTGTGTGTAGTGTGTCTGCTGCATCTGTTAATTTACTCAGTTTATTTCAAAAAACACAGAACAAAAGGTGAATTCTCTCCAGCTGGCACATCAGGCAGCTGAATATGCTTCAGTTTTACAAAGACTTTCCAGATGACTTTGAACATTACAGGAAAATGTTTCTGGTGGTGCTGGGGAATGTAAAGCATCCAATTCTGACAATGAGTTGCAAACAGAATATATAATTTTGCAGCCATTTAGTCAACTTCCAGCTTTCTTGGAATATTGAAATCTACATGAAGTGATAATGAAAATTTTATTTTACTTCTTTTGCAGACTCCAGACTCCAAGTTATAAATAGGCAGACATCAAGGTGTTATGTTCAAAAGTGTGAGTACCTAATTACTATTTAAAAACTAATCTCAGTATGATATGCTTAAATATAGTTTTAGCATACGAACTGCTGCAGACTAACATCAAATGAAGTAAGTTGTCCTCCAACACTGCCTTTGATTACAGAGGTGTTCTGGATTTATGTTTGTTGCTTTAATATCAAATTGATGAAAAATTGTAATGCATATTAAACATTCATAAATATACATAGATTCTGGCTTTTGAATTTTGTTAGAGGTTGCATGATCCAGTGAACCTGAAGACCCAGGGGCTTTCTCCTGTCGCTGCTGGCTGACTCTACCTGCTGTGGCTCTGCATCCCCAGGTGTGGACACACACACCCCTACCCATGTGTCTCCCCAATAGCTGTCCTTTGACCCTGGGTCCATCCAGCCTCAGCCTTCCAATGCCTGGTCACCTCCTGGTTTTGACACTGAGGGGCCCCTCAGACCTGTGATCCCTCCCTAGTAACTGGCACTTGGACCTCTTACCCTGCTCTCCAGCCACTCCAACTTGCAGTTTGCTAGTGGATCATACACACATGCACATACAGGCACACACACAGAACAGAGAGCACGTACGTGCAGAAAATAGGAATAGTTTATTAAGAAGACTGACAGGCTGCCTAGCTAGAGAGACATCCAGACCAGCAGCCTTGTTTACATGTGACCAGCAAATTTTATCTCCTTTTCCTCTCTATTTTCTCATGTATTTCTCCCTTGTCCACTTTGGTCCCTCCCTTGCCCCACCTGTGGTCCTTTGCCTAATTGTAATTTTCACAAATTCTCACAATTCCCATAAAATATCCTATAATGAATTTTGCACCCTCCCCAAATTCTCTTGCCCCTGCATCCAATAGCAAGTCCTATTCCCCTCTAAACAATAACCCCCTTTATTTTGCATGGCTTTCTGTGGGAGACACTCTTTCTTTGACGCCTGTTGGCAGTTTCCCGCTGGGGACATTAGCTGAATCGTTCCCCTGGGATGGCCTCAGGGAGCAGCTGGGGCGGTGGGCTCCATCTCCGCTTGGCAGGTTGTAGGGGTTTCCACTTGTCAGTCATCCTCTGATCCTCGCTGGGCCTTTGGGATTATAGTGTTTAGCCTTTAATCAGATAACCTAACAAATTTAAATAAAAGATAATTCTGACTCTTTCTAAGCCTGTTTTGACAAACTTAAGGCCCAAGTACAAGACACGTAACTCTGTCCATACTAGACTGTGAATGTGCCAGGGACATCAATCAGTGTCCTGGGAAGGCTGAATGCCTTGGATGCAATGTCTCTCTTAGGAGTAAATCCCCTGTTGACTCCAGGCAGTGGAACAGGTCTCAGGGTGCAAAGGAAGGCCAAAGTTTCAGCTCTACCTACCAACCAGACCTGTGGGGTCAGGGAGGCAACACCTGCAAAATTGCACATTTCTGAGTACAAAATGCTTCCTGCTGCAAAAGCCAACAGTCGCTCCTGTCTTCCCAATTACTATTTCCAGTTTACTTTTATTATGGATTTGCAGCAACTTTTTGATTAAATTTTCATTGCATTATGTTTCCACTTCTAGCATTTCAAGCCAGCTTGCAAATGAATCGTGCAGTACATGAGAAATAGTAAATCTGCCATTTTTCTTTGCTTCTCAATGCATTCACTTTCCAGAGCTGCTGTAATCTGGCATCATTATAATACTGATATATTGCACAAAAGGAGGAGGAAAGGAAAACAAATATGGAAACATCAAGCTCTATTAAAGGAAGCCTCAGTATTTGTTGAATGAATGAGTATAAAACAGAAAAAGTGAGACTGTTTTCCAGTTTTATTTTAAAGCATTAAGAATGCATACAAGATGTGCGTTCTTCACTAATACTACATAAAGTTTCTGTGATGCTGGATCCTTTGGGACACCTAATATGTGACAACAATTTCAAAAAACTGCAGAACAAATATCCAATCAGTCCCAGGTGCTGTAGATATGTTGACAATCCAGGAATGTGAAGTCATGCATTCTGCTCATGACCAGTGAATTCACCCTCTTGTGCATTCACGTTTCCATGTCTAAGGTCTATTGACCCTCAAATAATTATAAAGCATATGTAAATCATTAAATGACCAGTGAGTTCCTCCAAACCCCCAGAGCTCTGCAGTGAGCACACAAGACCAGGCCCTTGTCTTGAGTACCTTTACAGCATGTCTCACAACGGGACAGTGACCAAGGCCACAGCCCAGCTGTAGGGAGGGAGGGCAGAGGTTTGCTTTGATGTCTCTAGAACTGGTGGCTGGAGAAGGCATCTTTGGGAGTTCTCTGTCCCTTCCTCATCTATATTTGTTCTTGACTTTGTGCCAGTAACACAGCTACAGCCAGTAACACTTTTGCAACCAGAATCTTGAAAACCAGCATGCAGGTTGGCAGCAGGTTTCTCTCAGAAGCATTTCCAGGGAAGCCATGGATGCCTGGCATGAGCACAACGTCACCAATAGGGACAAAGCAAAAAGTGATCTACAAGAAGGGCCCAAAAGCACCCTCAACAAGTTTGCTGATGTTACCAAACTGGGTGGAGGACACATCAGAAGGGAGAGCCATCTTACAGAGATGTGGACAGGCTGGAAGAGTGGGCTAACAAGAACTGTATGAAGTTTAACAAAGACAACTGCAAGATCCTGCACCTTGGACAACATAAACAAAGAGCCCAGCACAGGCTAGGATCTGTGTGGCTGGGGAGCACCTTGTTGAAAGGGACCTGGGAGTCCTGGTGGACAACAAGCTGAACATGAGTCCGCAGTGCACTGCTGCAGCAATGAAGGCAAATTGGATCCTGGGCTGCATCTGCAAGGGCACTACTAGCAGGACAGAGATGTGATCATCCCACTTTACTCAGCGCTTGTCAGGCTGCACCAGGAGTACTGTGTCCAGTTCTGGTCCCCACAATTCAGGAGAGAGTCCAAAGGAGAGCCATGAAGATGATCAAAGGGCTGGAGAACCTGCCCTATGAGGAAAGGCTGAAGGAGAAGAGAAGGCTCAGGGAAGACCACATCACAGTATTCCAGTGCTGAAAGGGCAACTACAAAGGGGACAGAGGCTCTTTCCACAAGGAGCCACAAGGAGAAGACAAGGGGCAACAGGTACAAGTTGCACCGGGGGAGGTCTCATCTCAACAGAACAAAGAAATTTTTTACAGTGAGAACAATCAATCACTGGAGCAACCTCCCCAGGGACGTGGTGGAGTCCCCATTGCTGGAGGTTTTCAAGATATGATTGGACAGGGTGCTAGATAATCTCATCTAGGCTCTCTCTAACCATGAAAGGCTGGACTAGATGATCTTTCATGGTCCTTTCCAACCTGGGCTGTTCTATGGTTCTATGAGTGTATGATCTGTACGTAGCAGGTAGGGCTGTAAATCCTACAAATAGTTACTGAAGCTATTGTCACTGAAATGTGCATGGGCATTGGTTTGTGAACTGATTAATCCTCAAGTGACAACAGTAAGAAATGAGAAATGAAAGCTTAAAAAGTAATTGGAATAAGCTGTAAAGTATAGGCAAGTGCAGGAATAAAAATTAGATAAGGAAAAAGTGAGAAAAAGGTTAATTGTTATCTTAGATTTTGCTAGTCAGCTAACCAGTATCCAAAGTGAGTTATGGTAAACCACTAGATAGTTGAGAAAGCAGAATTTGTAATTCTGTTATGAGATGACACAAATTTATGACAGGTGGGAGTATAATGAAAATTACAGTAATTCCTGAACACACACAGTCATGAGGAACAGCATCAGCTGATAAAGCAGAGATCAACATCAGTCAAGGATAATTTAGTCTTTACTGCTACAAATGCTACTTTCCTGACTGCAGATACCCATGTTGTTCACAGAAACAGTGACCAAACAGAATAATAATCATTATCAATCAGATGATTAACTTCATCACATGATGAGATGATAATATAGTCTTTCAGAAAAGGAAGAAAATATGAATAACCTTTTTTCCAAACAAAGAATTTGAAAAAATCTCAATTCTATTTTCCAAACTCACTTTGTGGGGACTGTTAATGTCTTTGATGTCACTCTTTCCATTACAGCTCCTTTCAAGCTCCAGAAATATTTAATGCATGAATACCACAGAATCATTTCAGGAAATGTTTTTATTAAATATATGTGCTTTGACTGACTTCACAGTCATTTTCTGTTCTCTTTCTGTAGGTATGCTTATATCACAGTTTAATGGTAAAAATAAGTTTGAGTCATTTTTGACTTGAACATCAGTTCAAAATGTCCACAGAAAGCACTTGTTTTAAATTATAAGAGTTTGCCCAGGAAATTAGGTCCAAATCATTGTTTTCACCCAATAAAGCAACAGAAAAAAAACGTATTATTTACCATATAGTGCACAGACCTATTTTCACATGGATCGAGTCCACTCACACCTTGTAAAAGCACTGGGGCAGAAAGTCGTATATTCATATCCGGCCAGAGGAGGCGAACGTCTGTCTCCAAAGGTTACCTCCAGCACCAATGTCCCATACAAACACCCATTACAAATGCTGGCAGCAAGCTGTACACCTTCTCACAGCATGCCCTGGTTTTGCAGTCCAAGAATTACTTGGTTATATTTGACAGAAAGTCTTGATGTATCTAAAGCAGCGTGGTCCACTGGGCAGCCCCAGAGATGCTGCTGGCTGAGCCAGCTCCCTTCCCTGGATGATGGGATCTGGCTGCTACCCAAATGGCTGAATGAGCCCCCTGCCCTCACCTACCTGCAGTAGCAAGTGTGGTGAAGTCAGTATGAGGGGAGAAGGTGGTGACTTGGACACAGGGTCAAGTAGGGATGGAGGGAAAGGCAGGCTGAGCAGGGGGGCTGTGGCACCAAGAAGGTTGTCCACCTGCAGGACTTGTAATGTGTGGATCTGGTCCTTGCTGCTGTCAAGATTCAGCCACCACCAGGTATCCATTCTCCCCAAAGTCCCTGAAAGTCTAAGTCATGATGGGGAAAGGGGAGGTAAGTTGCCCACTTCAAATACAAATCTACACACAGACACCCAAAGGCGTATTGTGCAGCAGAAATAGTGATTTTACTAGGACTGATTCTCCTTTCATAAATAGTGCAAATCCACAGTGAAGGTGGAAATATCTATTTGGAGACATTGCTGTAAAAATGGTGAAGATCAGACTTAGCATGATCAAAACTTATCCCAGGGGAAAACACACTGTAGAGCAATTAGCAGAAGATGGACACCAAATGAGAAGTCAGCTGAGGCATCTGTAATTGAGTATGAGAAAATACCCATTCTCAGTGCTTTCCACTGAAGCTAAACCTAAGCTGGATCCCATTGTGGTGGCCAGTTCATGCATGGGTGACTCTCTAGCACAGATTGAGCCAGATGTGCTATTCACACTTTTTCCTCCAGCTAAACCAGTGGTTCAGTTACCTCCCACTTCACTCCCATAATTTGAAACCGATTTGTAGCAGTTCCAAGTCATTACTGCCAATTTCCCAGCTGGCAATTTCAATAATAAACAGAAGTAGCTATTTTATTTACTTCAGCCAGGTTTAGATTTTCTGTAGGTACTTAAATCTTATTTTGACAGATGTTTCTACACATGCCTGATTCAAAGGAATGGAAGGGACAGGTGGCAATAGCAGTAATTCCTGCTTCCAAGAGGTTTCCTGCAACTCTGAGCAGTTTTGATTAATGTCTGTGCTTATCACTTTCTATCCAAGATCACTCATATATCAGCACTATCTGACTGTTAGGATGAGTAAACAACTGTTGCCTTCCCCATCTGGTTCATGTGTAGACATCTCTAATTTCTGGAATAGCTAAAGTCAGTCATTTTATGGACAAGGACATTGGGTTCTTAGTGAGTTTTATGTACACCGCTAGTCCCAACACTTGGTGTTTAGTCTTCCTCAGGGACAACACCCAGAAGTAAGATCTTCAAAAGAGGATATTCTGTAATAAAAAATCTGAGAGAAAACTCATTTCCACCTCCTCTCCAGGTCTCACATCCTCATTAAGGAGTGTACTACTGATAAAATTATTCTTTCATCTGCAATGGCTGCTGTAGCAGGAAGCAGGCTGTATGGCCCTTAAATAACATGCTGCAATAATTCAGTCCAGTATTAAAAAGCATGTTGTTATTATATGGCATGCTCAGGAAGAGACAGGAAAACCTAGCAAAATTCAGTGGATAACTATCGGGACCTATTAATTTTAAAACTGGTCTTTTTAGCAAAGAATACAGTTTTCCTCAGCTGTACACTTCGTGTCCTCTGTTTCTCAGATTTAATTATCGTAAGATTTTGACAAGTTGTTTGGAGACTTTAATACATTAAAAATTCTTCAATGGAAGAATTTCATAACTGGAAAGTTTTCTACCAGTCAGTAATCCCTACTATGTCCTGAAGACTCCAATGGTTTGCTCCAACATCTGCCTCCAGAAATAACAGTCATCTGGCAATCCATGCAGTCTACTGCATGGAGTGGGAATGACTGGTACCCGTTTAGATGGGACTCACAGCTTGTTAACTAAGTTTCTTCTGCAGTACATCAATTTAGTCCATAAATCTGTAACACTGATTTTTCTATGATGGGATTAGCAGCTCTCTGGAGATGCTAATCTCTCTCTCTCCCCCCTCCCTCCTTGAGTAGAGGTAGCCCTAATGACTAGCTTAAACCCCTCTTTTATGTAATTAAGGCTAGACAATGTATGTATGTATAAAGTTTCACTTTTCTCACCCAACCTTCAAAAAACGTGCAACTTCCATAACCTGAGAGCATCCTTTGACTCTACTAACTTTTACTGCCAATCTTAGACCAAGACGGTAGCTGACTGATATTCCTGGCTTTCCCCAAACTTGTTGGTCTGGGACCGAGCTGTAGTCTAAGCCACTGAATTTTTTGTGTCTCTGCAGAGGGTTTACGTGTCAGGGAGCTTATGCTGCGTTCACAGTGAAGGAGAGATGTAGTCAGTGCTGTTGGTAGAGTCAGGAGAGCCAGGGGCTGTTTCCTTAGAAACACACTCCAAGGATGGTGACAACACACGGTAGCAATTTTGTTAACAGACTAAAACTGTTTTCACCCTATTAATTGTTTTCAATCTAACAAAGAGAAACAAACAAAAAGTTGGAGAAAAAAAAATCTAGAAAACAGCTGGACTCTTAAGGGGACTTTAATACCAAAATATCATGAAGATCTGAAGGAATTTTAAAAGAGGTTCAAAAGAGTCATCCGCTATTGTAGTAGATATCATGCATTTAATTCACATGTCTTTTAACCCATTTCTATAGTGCGGAAAGTACATAAAACTCAATGAAACTAGACACACATCTGCTAGGGAGAAAGAGAGGAGGTTGGATAAAGTCTGGACTACACATCCCAGTGGCAGAAAGTTTGCCCAGATGGGATACACCCATAAATAGCTGTCTGCCAGTGGAGAGCCTCTGGAAATGGCTGTCACGGCACATAATGTAATATCAAACCAACAGACTTTTGGTCTTTAATATCAGACAGGCAGGCACCAATCTCTGATGACAGCACCAGAGCCTCAACCCCACTGTACAGCTGCCTCAGCCTGGTCTCCTGTTCTACTGGAGACACGACTGCTCTGTACAGGCAAAGAGGTGTGATTTGTTTTGCTCTCAGTCTGTAGGGCTCACTGTATGCCAGCAAAAGAGAAGTTTTGCAACAGAACAGGAGAAACTCCCTTTCAGAGGGCACAAATTCATCTATTTGTCTTTGCCACAAAGCAAACACAGCAGGTGACATGGTAATTGTCTACTGAGGATCAAACACACAACTGAGGTGAGAGTAAAATCCTTAGAGAAAATTATTTCTCTGGAGGCTGAGACACAAAAGCTCCAGATTTGACACATCCAGATTAAAACTGAATGTTTTTCAGGAGCTACTGTGACTGCTGCTGAAAACCCACCTCTGATGTCAGAGATGCAATCAGCCTGGCACAACTGATACCAAGATGCCTCCCTACCATGTCCCTGCTCTCCCCTGATGCCAATTTTAGCCCTGATGCCTCAGTGAAATTCTTAAAATACGTGACATAAATACACAGTGCCCTGGCTAGGGAAGGATACTAGAAGCTTGTGCAGCAAGTAATTTCAGTAATAAATTCAGTAATAAGTTGGTCAGCCATTGCGTCTGTTTCTCTTCTGAATTTTACACCTAAAATCTCTTTAGAGATTCAGAAGAGCTTCCTGGCTCCTGCAAGTCACCGTTTTATAACTGCTCCAAGCTCTAGTCCTTGTCCATCTTCCTCCCTAACCCTTGTCATCTCTATTCAGTGCCAAGACCTGGTGTCCTCAAAGCTTCATGCACACACAAACCAGCTGCTCCTTCCTACTGAGTCCATTCCTAGAGTCAGGTAAAGGTCAGTTTGTGTTTATAAACCTTTACACCTGATTTTAAACATTCAGCTGGGTACACATTGAAACAGCTTTACTTGAACAAAACTCAGCAGGAATTTTGCATTGGCAGCAATGAAAGGGAAAAAATTCATATCATAAAAGTAGAGAAATACTGCTGACTTAAAGTTCAAACATTATGTTTTCTGGCTCTGGTCCAGCATATAGTAACTTATCATTATCTTTCCTTAATTAATAAAAAAATTAGGAAAATTTCAGAGAAGGAACGATGGAACATGCCAGCTAAGGGCTTAACTCCTGGAAAGCTACAACTATTTTCACCAAAAATAGGAGAAAAAGTCAGCCATGGAATGATTAATAGCACATCAATACCTTAGCCAGGGAAATTTGAAGAGCAGTAAGTTCAATAGTGGGTATCACAGAATCATAGAATCATAGAATCTTTTGGTTGGAAAAGACCTGTAAGATCATCGAGTCCAACCGTACCTGTCCACTACTGAATCATGTCCCTAAGCACCTCGTCTACCCATCTTTTAAATACCTCCAGGGATAGTGACTCAACCACTTCCCTGGGCAGCCTGTTCCAATACTTGACAACCCTCTCTGTGAAGAAGTTTTTCCTAATATCCAATCTAAATCTCCCCTGGTGCAGCTTGAGGCCATTGCCTCTCGTCCTATCACTTTCTACTTGGGAGAAGAGACCGACACCCACCTCGCTACAACCTCCTTTCAGGTAGTTGTAGAGGGTGATAAGGTCTCCCCTCAGCCTCCTCTTCTCCAGGCTAAGCAACCCCAGATCCCTCAGCCGCTCCTCATAGGACTTGTTCTCCTGACCCTTCACCAGCTTCGTTGCCCTTCTCTGGACATGCTCCGGCACCTCAATGTCCTTCTTGTAGTGAGGGGCCCAAAACTGAACACAGTACTTGAGGTGCGGCCTCACCAGTATAGACAACTACTTTCATTTCAGCAGCATCTCTTGTTTTGCAAGAAATATCTTAAATTACTACATTATTGGAGAAATCAAGGATTCACTGTCACGGCACTAACAGTACAAATATAGTGCACAGTGGTTTTACTGGTATCATTTGAACCTGGGATCAAAGTTTTATATTATTCATCTTGATTGACATCAATTCCTTTTTCTTGTATAGAGTGCGACTTTCTATGTCAAAGAAAATGTATTTAGAAAAGGTAGCTATCTTTATCAAATTCTACCCATGATTCTCTAAGAAAAGCTTCTTTGTAGAAGTAGTTTCATGAGCTGCTCATGAAATTTCCTTCTCTTCGGAAATGCGTGTAGTTAGGCAGCAGGACATGCTCATTGTGTCTTGAGCTTTTATCTTCAAGAGATCATTTCAATATTCTGGTCCTAAAGGTTTTGTGCATGAATGAATTTGATGTCTAATCCACTGGCTGAATCGCCTGAATTTCTGATGCAAAAATTTCATGCACAGGCTTTGTGATGAATAACGGAATAAAATTAATTTGAAACAAAAAATCCGTTCCTTCTTTAAAATGGAACAAATACTTCTACTTGCTCATCAGCTATGCATTGTACAATGTTCATCTATGTTGATTTTGTATTATAGGAAACTACTGTCGTCAAGAGCAAAGATGGGAGAAGAGGCTTCTCAAAGGGTGACAGCAAGTGGCAGCTGAAATAGAAGGATCAGGGCAATTAGTGCCGCTAGGACAATCTGTGCAGCTATGCTGCTGCTGGCATAGCTGAGAAATGCAGACTTTTTCAGGCTCCATCATCTTGCAGAAGCTTACTAGAACTAAGCAGAAATCAGGTATCCACTTGCACATAAAATTCCAGTTTTCTTCTTGGTTGTTTTTAGCAGGTTTTCTTCCACATCTGGATGCCAAGCTGAAATTTCTATGTTTCTGCGGAAGGAAAATGAAAATATATTTTCATTTGGACTTAGCATTTGTTTTTACAACACTGAAACCTTACACTTTCAGAAAGTTGGATGAAAATAGTATCATCTTACACTTGTGTAATATTAATCAGAAAGTACTTAATATATATAAAGATATTACATAATATATACAGATAAATTAACACTAATGGCACAAAAATTGTTATTGTATTTTGAAGCAAAGCAGGGCAGTCAAAATATTGTTTCAGTTTTTTTCTTTTTTTTTACATTAAGTTGCTTCAGCAGAAATGCTTTCACTGTATCAAAACTACATTTATCTGATGCATATTTTTCCATCAGAACTTTTTTAGTGGATGTGCTTATTGTATTGGCAATAGCAGAATAGGTTGTACTGGAGAGAAGCCTACAAATCAGTGATTTCCACGTGTAAGTCCTCTTAATACATCTAATCTGCAAGCAGATGCTTTGAGGACACTTGCTGACACTCTTCCACTTGTTTTTATACTTTCTTAAAGGTTACATTTTACCTTGTGAACTCCCTTTGTTTTGTTGCTATCTTGACATTCAAGATTAAGGTTTTCTCTGCATTTGAACAAGCTTGTGGGAGTATTTTGTACTACAACTTTGATACCTATTTTTGTGACAGTATATTGACTGCATCTAATGTTCAAAGCCTCATGCATAATCCTCTCAAACATTGGGGAAGAAAAGAAACCTAGTTTCAGCTTAGTAGAACAAAAATATTGCTAAAGGTACAATGCATGTGATTAAGAAGACAATTACTTCATGGCATATTTTTATTTCCATCTCCCCCTTTGCAGACATGCATGCACAGGGAGCAGGAATGGACACAGCCCAAATCTGTCTGTGGTGGAGCAGAGCGTGGGCTGTCAGGGAGCTCAGTGCATGGCACATGATGCAGAAGTGCATGGCACACCAAGAAGGGCTAATGGAAAGTAAGAAAGCGGGCTGGCTCATCACCTGAGCTACTGCAAACCCCTCATATTTTCCACTGACAGTTGCATCTGAGCCTGTGCCCCAAGATTCAAAGGTTGCATGGGCTGCCACCAAACACCTGCTCCCTAAACATTACTTCTTCTGCCACCTTTTTCTTCGAGCCAACATGATCAGGGGAGCACAGAAAAGTCACCCAGATAATGAATTTCAGTAGTCCAGTTGGCATGGCAGGTAGGTGAGGGATTCTGAGCGAGCTCTCTGAGCAGAAGCCAGACTAAACCAGTTTGCCATTCTGGCACTTCATAAAAAAGAATAAAAGGTGTTGGCAACGTGAGCACCGAGGTAGACCAGAGGAATGGACAGCCCTGGCAACAGTAAACATGGCAGGTCTGTAAAACGGGGGGAAATAAAGAGGCTTGGATACAAGCAATGTCTGAAGGAAAGTACAAGTAAGACAAGACTGAATACGAGCCCTGAGTAACCTGGTCTGACCTCACAGCTTGCCCTGCTTGGAGCAGGAGGTTGGACCTGCTGAGGTGCCTTCCAGCCTGAATTTTCCTATGAGCCTGTGACCCCAAGTGCTGGAAGTTACAAGAATGGTCAGTGCTGGCTGATGATTTGTGCACTGTAGCCTTGTACTTGAGATCTTCTACTCCCGGGGCCATGTCACAACATCATATTCTAGACCTGTGCCCTGGCATCTGCCAGTCACTCATAAATGACAAATTTAAAAAGGATGCCTGCAGGATTTTGTTGAGGTGCTCCAAAAGGAGCAGTCACGCTTCCCCACATGGCAGGAAGGAGTTTATGCGAAAGGCTTTGTGCCAGCAGAGTTTTATTGCAGGGAGAAGGGGAACCACAATAAGGGGTCAGGCTGGGAGTCCTGTGCAAGTACCTGGTGGAAAGACCACTGTCCCTTAGGACAGTTTTGCTCCCAGCTCTTCTCCTGAATCAAGCAGGGTGGCTGGGGTGCAAGCTTGTCCCCGCATCCGCTAGTTTAGCTCTGCTCACAGGTCATTATCCAGACTCGGGGAAGGTCTCTCAGGAAGGTCTCGTGCTCTCAGGAAGCACAGGCACCCTGGCTGACTGGCAGATGGGAAGCCTGTCTCCAGGCTTCCTTCCCTACACTGCGTTCCCAAGAGGCTCCAGCACACACCACAGCCACCGGCTCTGCAGCTCCATTCCCACCATTGGTCCTCACTGATGCTTGTCAGAGATTTCTTGACATTTTTCCAAATGTTTCAGTTTGGCACCAAGGAAAAGCTTCATTTCGATTAGTGATTGCTTCCTTATTTTTGATCATGTGGATTATTTTGTAAGTATTAAGCTTGCATTAAAAATGTTATAGACAATGTGGAAAATAGTATTTTAAAACTGGTATTTGAATATAACTTAGCTCAATCAAGAACAAGGTTAAAAATGGACATTTTGCCATTAAAAAAATTTGAAATGGAAAATTTTGACTTTTAAAAATGTCATTGAAGTCTATGCTGGCAAAAGAATAAAAACAATTTTTGTAAAAAAATGAAATTTTAAAGGAAAACCATTCTAGCCATTTGTTGAATCTCATGTTCCAGCTACAGAGCACGTTTTTAAATTGCTCTGAGTTATTGGAAAAAAAGCAACATGTGTGTGTGTGTGTGTGTGTGTATAAAACATATGTATACATACATATACTTAAGTATGTCTGTATATATACATGTATATCAGCCAGCATAAAAGACTAAACACAACTCTCCTCTGGGAACAGGATGAGCAAAACTAAACTGTGATAGATACAAATGATTACTGGAAAAAATACAAGCAAAATACTGCTTTTCACTAGCAGCTAAAGGATCACATCACAGGTTGGCTGAAACCTCCTTAAACTGGATTTTGGTGCCTAAGTCCCAAGCACAGACTCAGCAGTGATCAATCATCTATAATCCTAAAATCGATAGTTACTCCTACAAAGAGCACGAAAGGTCCCATGACAGCTGGAGTTAGGCTGCAGGCGTGCTCATCACCATGAAAACGGAGCAGAAGGAAGAAAGAGAAAAGAGATCAGGAGTAATTTGTGTGGTCTGCATCTTGCTCTAGTAATTAATTCCTTGTGGTCAAATAGATCCTATTTTCTTACATGTCATAATAGTGTCAGTTAAACAAAGCATTACTAGGGGAATGTTGGTCTCTCTGTATTATAATATATAACACAACGCTGGTCCATGACAACCACAAAGAAGTGGAATTCTTGAATCCAGCTGAGCAGCTGAAAAGATGACGTTTTAATATTTGTGGTAGAACCAATTTAGAATTGAATGTGGAAATAAACACAGGGCTGCAAATGGAAAATGTAATTAGAACATGCCCTAAGTTAGGAATCAAAGTTACACATTGTCATAAACAGAGTTTGCTTTCAGCATGTAGTTACAAACTCCAACCATCTGTTCCTTGATGGGGATGGGAATGTTCTGCCATTAACAAGGGAGTTATTCATAGGAGCAAATGGACTGAAACCGTCTGAGGAGAGCAGGAGGGTTTCTGCTTGGGTTATGGATTACTAAAAAGAGCTGGCAGAGGACATGTGTATGTAGTGCAAAGAGAAGGGATGAGCATTTACGAGAGCACAAACTGAACGTATATCCATTTTCACCTCTAGGGCAAGGATGTGCAAATCAGAAAATTGCCTTTGCAACTGAGAGGACGATTTCCAGATTTGAAAAAGAATACGGAGGAGGTGGGGAAGAGCATCTCATGTTTGGGCGAATAACTGGCATAATTTGATGCAGAAATAGGATTTTTCTGAGCTATTTCTGAGTCAGTCAGGTATCAGGCTGGGTTTATGAGTGTAAATAAGACGATGCAGATGCGCACGGAGTTCTTCCTGCTTTGAGACATCCTACAGACTGGGCTGAGGATCCAGCAGGAAAACCTTCCTGTCATCAGTTATGCACTGTCACAAAGAGAGCTTGCAGAATGCAGCATGATAAGCCTCAATTGCTCAGCAAATATACGATGTACCTCAGTGAGTGCATTATACAAATAAATTGATATTTGATATTTTTGCAATAAAATTGTAAAAGCTTATGGAGTGGAACATTATTAACAGCATAAAAGGGATTTGCTGGTGTGTTTTTCTGTGCTGAATCTAGTAAGTAGATTCAGCAGCTGTCCTCATTTCCTCCTCATTGCTTTTTTTCTCCAGTGGCAAATTCAGTCTGCTCTGTGGCCCCACAGTTGCCATATGCTCCGTGGCCAACCATTTAATGCCAGTACGTCCTTTGAGACAACAGCAAGACTCCTGGGGGGAGCCCACGCACTCAGGATACCCTGTGCTCCTGACAGCCTTTTGCTGAGCCTGTGCAAAGGCAGGGACATGGGTGACAGACGCTGGCTCGCCTTTAGCACAGCTAAGCAATGCAAACTGGCAGTCTGCAAATAAATAATGTTGGCAGCCATGTAAAAGCTAACATGAATATTAAGCTGCACTTTCAATTGCCTGGCTCACTGTCTCAATCACCTCTCCCAGCTCAAGAGATTTATTTGAAATTCTTGCTATCAGACCCATCGTTTCTGAAGCCCGTTCATTCCACGAGCTGGAATTATGCTCCTCCTCATCAAGCTGATATTTATTCCTTCCTCAGATTTATCCTTCCGTAGCCTGCTTCTGAACATCCACCCTGCCTTTGCCATCATACTCCAAAACTATCCCACTAAAAGCAAAGTCAGCTTAAGCATTTAGTTAGGGACTGTGCCTAGAATGTTTTCAAACTGCTCCCCCCCATCCCTCCCCTTACTGGCGACCCTGTATCTTTTATTTTTCTCTCTCAATTTGTATGACTTAAGAAGGGCTTTCTATTCATTGTAATGTAAAGAAAATGTAAGGTAATTGCAGGGTATAATTTAGGTTGCCTTTTGGCAGTTTTCACCTTATCCCAATGCTTCCTGACCTCTGAGGCCGAAGACGATTTGAGTTAATTTACGGTTACTTTGCTGCGAAGCAGCCTGGAGTGCTCACACAATCAGTTTTGATGTTTTCAGCACTGGAGAAAATGGCCTCCAGGTGACGATAACCATTTGAACCACTTTTGGTAGAGCTATGTGAGCATGATTGTTAACGCCAGCTAGCATCTCGCAGCATTTAATGACTTGGTAAATCAAAGAGGAGTACCGTCAGACTGGCACCCTGCAAAAATAGGTGGGAAGCAGTACTTTATCTGAATAAAGTGCCCGCTATTTAAGGGTCTAAAAATCTAAGCAAAGAAAATTAAAACTCAAACTACCTTGTGATGTTGGTAAATACATATCATCTGCATTTCTGAAATGTAATGAAAACTGTAAAAAGCACAAAGAAAACTTATATCTTCTGATAATAATCCTATATTTCTACCACAGAATTATTTTTCTTCCTCTAATATCATACAGTGAATGCTGGAGTAAGTTGCAGCAATAAAGAAGACAGAAGGACATATTCTGCTGATTTAATTAAAAATTATCAAAAAAATTGTTTTTATCAACATTAATACAAACACAGTATGTCCTGGAGGAAAAATCCTGTATTTGTCATTTATGAAGAAAGACAGACACAAGGAAAAAATATATATATTAAATCGGAGCCAAGAATTTTAAAAGTGGGTAGCTGGTTTACTTCAAATTAAAAAGTGATGTTAAAGAATTTCTATTTTTATCTATAAAACTCTCTGAGCAGCTGAAGTATTTATGTGCTGTACTACTGCAGAATATTACCCAGCCATTTTGCACAGATGAAAATAAAACTCATGCTACACTGTCATATTCAAAATCTGAACACTATGACAGCTGTGTAACAGTGGTAGTAAATTTTTTGGCACGTTCACATAATAAAGAACATCTCTGGCAACTACAGCTAGAAAAATATCTGCTCCCGTAAGAAAATACTCTCCCAACCAAAAGATGTCTCATCTGTGTTTCTTTTCAGTGAGTCTTCAGCCAAGAAGTCTTATGTTTGTGGGCTTTCAGTTGCATTATTGCTCCCCAGGTTGTGAATCATCATAAAACCCACCCAGCCCTAGAGGACACGCTGAAGGAGCAGAGCGTGCCTGCCACTGCATTTTGCCATGGGAGAAAAGTCTGTACTTGGAAAAACATCTGTAAATTTGCAGCTGTGAACTTTCAGTACATCATATGGTAGCAAGTTGGGGTACAGTTCTCTGTTGAGGTATACAAGGCATGCCAGCCTCCACCCCAAAGAATAACCCAGAAGCTGTAAATAAGCCTCCATTCTCAGTATCCCTGGAAGGAATAAGGCAAACACGCATGGACCTGGCTGCTGTCCCCTGGCCTCCCAGCAGTACGCACAGGCATTCGAACCTGGGGCTAGCTCCTGGTCTTCTCCCTCCTCTGTCCAAGGGTATTCTTAATATCATGTTAGAAACCAAAGTCACTTATCCATAACTGTAGCTCTGCAAGGTATCTGTTGATGTATATTTTGGGAGAGATGGATATGTTCCCTATGAACTTAAATAGGGACTGGGACAGAGAGCACATGTGTGAGTGCATGTCCGTGAGTATGTCCTGGAGAAACAACCCACCAGGAGCTCCTGGGTACTGGCTGTGGCTGCCCCTGGGGCTGGACCTGGCTCTGCTGGAGTACTCGGTGCTCACAGCCTCTTCCACCAACTGAGCAGAAGGCTTTTCCTCAGCATAACAGTTATGAGCTCCCTAACTTCCATCCCACACCCTGCTTCAGTCAGTGGTCTAAGCAGTGCGTCCATTGTGCTCATGTTGAAGGAGTCTGCACCTGAGTCTTTCTTCCGAATGAGGAAAGGACCCTTTCAGGAGGATATTACAATTGTGTTCAGAGGAAGGGTACTGGGCACACACAAACTTCATCCAAGCTTGTACTCAGGACAGCCATTGCTCATCATGACATGCTGAATGAAGTGTGTGTCATGTAACATTGAGACAGAGTCACATTTCTGATGGAAATGTCAGGGACAGGGATAGACATGACTCTGAATCATGTAGGAACATGCTGCTTGTGCAAGAGTCCCTGGGGAAGGAACCACAGTAGGCACCAATTCAGCATCACATTATTGTCATGCTTCATGTTGGCCATGAGACTAGCTACAGTACCTGAAAACTAGCATTTCAGTACAACATTCAGGTATCTGACTCTGAGCATGCAATAATTTTTTAAAAGCAAAATCACAGCAGTTGCTCTTAAATCAGACATTTTCTAATGGTCAGGAAGTAACTGAAGAACAGCAAATATATAACAAAATCTTCAGATAAAATGATACTCTTTACTAAGCATAAAATTATGACAAAAATAAAGACACATGAAAACAAAAAAAGTATTGGAAAACATGCTGAGAACATGATTATTCCATCTGGTAGAAGTTAGATTTTATTAAATATATACACGTTCATTACATAAATCTGTAACATCACGTGTGATATATATTGCATACAGCTAATATATGTACACACAGGTGTAAACAATTATCATGCACTAGGAATTTATCTTAGGAGAGGCCAGTTCAAAGCAGAAAGCGACTGAACAGGGGGGTAGGTTTCCAAGTGAACCCACACCATAGCTTCCATCATATCCACCTTACATAACTGAAGTTTTCTCCCTCACACTGGTGAAGGTTACCCTTGCCATAGAGGATGCCTCTGTGTCAGTGGCATGATGGTCTCATCATGAGGAGATTTTTAAACCTTGTAAGACCAGGTCAGGGACTGCCTTGCTGTTAGGAGGAAGACCTTGATCTTGATTCCTGGTTTTGTAAGAAGCTGGAGGAGGGAAGAAGAGGGAGGGCCAACTACTGTGTGCTACCCGAATGGCTGAGGTGGAACATTTATTACTCATTGGAATTTACTAAACTCTTAAATCTTCAGGTTCAGGTGCATTTTAGTGCTATAACACAACTGAGAGGTGAGGGAGGTATGGATTACAAGTGCAGGACCTATGCCAATAACAAACTTGTTGAACACAGCTAACAAAAGGCTTCATTCACGTATGTTTTTGTGTGAGAATCTGGCAGGAGTAAAGAACTCAATATGGCCCAAGAGTTTGAGACTGCCCTGCAGACACACAGAAACTCTGGAATTCATTGCAAAGCTGTTCTCCAGCATCTCAGAAAGGTTGTAGGATTTGGGTCAGGTCTGCAGTGACCGTAGAAAGACGAGCTTTGCACCTACTTTTAAAAAGGGCAAAAAGGACAAGCCAGGAAGCTACAGACTGGTCAACCTCACCTCATTTTCTGGGAAAATCATGAACTATGTGCTCTGGAAAGCTGCTCCTGGGCACATGAAGGAGAAGGAGGAACTGGGGACAGTAGGCATAGATTTGCTATGGGTAAATCATGTCTGACCCACCTGTTTGCCTTCTGTGATGAAAAGACTAGGTTTGTGGAGAAGTGGAGAGCAATCAATGTAATTTATGCTGATCTTAGCAAGGTCTTCAATACTATCTCCTGTAGTATCCTTGTATCCAGTGAGACACTTCAGTCTAGATCAGTGAACAACCAGGGATGAAAAAATTGAGGTAATGACTAATGGGTCATCAGACTCTCCTGGAGGATGGTTACAAGCTGAATTCCCCTGGGGTCTGTCCTGAGACCTGTCTTATTTAATATCTTTATTAGCGACTTGGAGGAGACAGGATGCCCCCTCATCAAGTCAGTGGATCATGTGAAATTGAGGGGTCCTGTTGATATGCTGGAGGGCAGGGCTGTCATCCAGAGGTCCTAGACAGGCTGGAGGAACGGGTCAACAGGAACCTCATGAAATTCAACAAGGACATATGCAAAGCACTGGAGAAGAACTGACCCCCAGGAGAGGTGCAGGCTGGGGTCTGACTAGTTGGGGAGTAGCTCTGCTGAGAAGGGCCTGGGGGTCTCGGTGGGCAGTGGGCCAAACATGAGCCACCAGCATGCTTCAGCAGGGATGAAGGCTAACAGCATCCTGGGCTGTGTCAATAGGAACAGAGCCAGAGACTGAGGGAAATAATTAGGCTGAGTAAATGCCCTTTACTGAGCACTCAGTAGACTGTACCTGGAATACCTCATCCAGTTCTGGGCCCTAGTCTGAACTCCTGCTTTGAACATGAGACCTTTTGAAATCCCTTCCAAATTTGATTTATGGCAATGGCTATTTGACCAAGGTAAGATATACCCCAAAAGAGAAGGCACTGAATTTTAAATGAGCAAGATTTGGTTTTGTAAGTATCAATAAAGATAATGACAATTGCCTAGAGACTTACTCTAGCTTATTTGGAAAAAGGTTTTCACTTGCTTCTGGTTGAGTCACAGGTGTAAGAGAGCATTCAAAACAAACAGATCATGAAAGCATTGCTGTCCTCATGCCCAAGAGCTTTTTTCCCTTGGAGTCTGCATGCACAAAGTGACAAAGGGGCTGCTGCAGAAGTCACGTAGTGTGGCAAAGAATTCACTGGATTCTGACAGCAAATTAAATAGTCCTGTCTTTCACCAGCCATAGCTAAAATATAAAAAGCTTTTTTTTCCTTATGAAGATAGATGCTCTACAATAAATAGGCTCGTCTTTCAATAGAGAAAAAAAAGACTTGGTTGAAAAAGGTGGTTTTTTCTTCACAGGCACTAATACCTCAAACACAGCAACATCAAAGCTTTTGTAATATTTGTTAGTACAAAATTGAAAGGGGAATTATCCATTGCTTGCGAGACTATTTTGAGGATGCCAAACTATGTCCGTCAGGAATACCTGAAAATAAAATAAGGCTGTTAATGCTGGTATCACGTAACAACTAAAGGAAAGTGGAAGTGAGCATTTGTTGTATAGGTAACTGCCACCTGTGGCACGGTGACACAAGGTGTGCTATGGGTGGTGCGTTGCTTCTTTTGGAATGTTCTGCAGGCAACGCCAATCTCTTCTTCTCATTTGCCCAAAGAGTTTCAGACTCATAAGGTATCTTGTTTTACCAACTTGGAAGATGTGAAGTGAGGCACTTCCTCGTTTGATGGTTCTGTCTCCACCCAGAAGTTCGCAGAGTCCTGAACCGCTTGCCAGTTTCCACTAGATATTTTCCTGTATTAGATAAGCCTGCCCTACTGCAATATAGTTCCTTAAAAAGGATCAAGGCAGGAAAGGTGAAGAGATTCCTTCACTGTGTGAGCACTATTTCACAAGGTAGTGAATATTACTTTATGATACAATTTTACAGTTACAACAATCAGATCTTGTATGTCTGCAGTCTATAATGTACTAATTAAAAGATAACTTAAAACAAAGATTTAACACAGTTTAGTGAGGTGCTTATCTACAAATATATCATAACAAAGCAAAAAAACCAACCAAACAAAAATCCCTAAACCATAAGTGGAGTCCATTCTGAGATAATAGTAGCTGTTTTTCCATTTTGACCTCAGAGAAAAAAAATCTATTGACAGAATGCCAATAAATTTCTGACTTTCAAGAAATAATAGTCATTGAGGAAGGACATGATACCAAATAAGAAATAGAAAAGTTTTCATTTGCACAGTGGTAGCAAGGGGGCTCCCATGCGGAATTCTGATAAATACAGGATACCTTGGAGTTGCTGTGTCTTCAGTCATCATTTGTACAGTGACATTTTGTATCTTCAGGTAGCTTTATAAATGCAATACGTGTTCTTTATTCTTTCTGCACAGGAGGATTTGGGGTAGTTTTACTCAATTCAATAGTTAAGCAAGTGTTTCCTCACTCTCTGGCAAGATGTCCCCCACCCTCCCCAGTCGTTCCTCTCCCCTCCAGGGGGTGGGCAGTCCTCAGCTCAGGAGGAAAAAATGGATTTTGTGTGCATTATTCTGGGGACGTTGGGCATCACATCCTGAGATTGCCTTACGGAAAGAAAATTCTTCTGCATAGTTTATTTTTTCACTTTCTGGGATTACTATGTTCTGCATTACTTTGGAAGAAAGCTGGGTCTTACTTCAGAAGGTGTGAAAGCCAGCAAGGCTTCACAGGCATGTCTCCACATTTTCAGCAGGTCTGAGTGATTTCAATTTGATATTTTCTCCTTTTAAGCTCATACGAACAGAGCCTGAGCAGGCAGCTAGATTGGACTATTTTCACCTGTTTGCCAAGCTGACTGCACCTTCTGTCAGTATTTGCTAGTTTAGCATAAAGCTAAAGAATCAAAATATCCCAGATGGGAGGGAAACACAGCATCTCTTCCAAGGGCTCACCTCATCACTCAAGTTATTCCTTGCTTAGAGGAGGCATCTTAACAAGATCATGGCCACTAGTGGTGTACTGGGGGGCAGCAGCATTCCTGTATGTGCCAGACGCTTTGCCGTGCCTCTCAGCTGGCTGGACGTGTCCTCTCCTGCCTTGCAATTCTTCACCCTGCTCTGCAGACAATATGGGAACTGGCTGTGCACATGAGAAAGGTACCTATGAAGAAGTTTTTTGGCTAATACATAGACTCACCTGAAAGAAACAGTGTAAAAAACATTCTTTCCACTCTCAGCAGTAAAAGTCCCCTCCAGTTTTCTGATTTCCTTTGGTTTATCATAGCTGCTATCTGGAAAATAAGTGATATCCAAAAGCTGCAATGAGAAAAAAAAATCAGTTGGTCTTACCCAGACAATGTCAAATTTATTTAAGCCAATATAGAAGATTTCTTTGAAAGGAGAGCTTAAGTTTGATGACATTAGTCTTATTATCTGCTAGATGATGTTTAGAAGAAAATTGCCATTTTTTGCTAGTTTTTTCAAAATAAAGGAAGACTTACATAGGTGTCTGTCAGTAAATGTTACAGTGTCTGTAGAGGTAAATCCTAAAGAGGCTTGAAGTCACTGGATGTAACAGACAAAAACGATCTAGTAGGCAGATGTACAGGAAGACTTGGCATGGTTAAAATGGTAAGCTTAGAAATTATTTTTAGCAGCAGCATTCTTTGTGGCTATGAAAATGGCAACATGAATTTGTCTAGGTCTGAGCAAGAGCAGTGCAAGCCAGCACTGCAGATGCACACTCAGTTTCAACATGAGCAACAGTCAAGGTGGTGTTCTTACCTAAAGTAGCTGAGAGAGGAGGTTGGAGAAGAGACTGACCTGGGCACTAAACCTCTGTGAGCAGTGCCAGAAAAAGGGATGAGAGTTTTATTTTGAACAGGCATCTGGAAAAGACATTTAACTATGCAAGTAATCACCCAAATGGTCATTGAAGCTGTATTACTAATGAGATTCCTTAAAATGGGTGTGCCAACAGGAGAAGAAGCCACCAGCCTTCAAAGAGGGTTGGACCTCCAAAGGACACCCTGGGAGGTGACCAGCAGGCCAAGAGGATGGCAGAGAAACTATTGCAGACAGCAGCGAAACCACCCTTTCAAGACGAGCACAGGACTAATTTTACGATATGATTGAGAGGAGCCATTTCAGAGGTGCACAGTGAGAACGCCGGGTGGCTTTGGGTGAAATTGTCCAGGGTTTGTGGACAGCCTCAATTATAGATCTCCCAGTTCGTTGGGTTTCCAACTGTCGTAGAAGCCCCAGTTAATTTATCATATCTACTCTGCTACCCAGGGACACTACTGTGTTAAAAAGTTTTGGTGATCTACTTGGTCAACCCAGGCATGCCTCTGACACTCCCTCACTCCCAGCTACCATTTATATTCTGCTCCGGGTGAAGTAGCCTAGTCCATGGACACCAAGCAGCAAACAAGCAAAGAGACAAAGAACAACTCCTGTGTCCCAGTTCTTCCCTGCCCTCCTCCTTTGCTACTCATTTATTCAGAGGCAGACTGAATACTGAGCTCTTTCATGTCCGTAACTTAGTAACATGACATGTTGTAAACACTTCTCATTCTTCAAGACCAGACCAGAAGAGAATGTCCTGAGAAATGAAAGGAGAATATTCTAAGAAATGAAAGGACCTGCTTAGTTCAGCCAAGTGTGCAGATGGGCTCAAGGTCTTGGATGTGAAGAGAACTTGATATTCCTTTAAGTCAAAAATACAAATAACTTTTGGAACATGCACCTCAAGCAAGGGAGACATGCTTGTAAGAACAGAGCTGCAGTTGACTGCAGGTGAATATTACAGAATCAGGTGAATATTCACCTCCAAAAGAATAGAATATGAAGTGAGTCTGTGAAGAACAAGAAATACAACTTGGAATTCAGAAAGTACCAGCATAAAGTAAAAAACATTATAAATTGAGTTAAATCGGGCCTTGCAAGGGAGTTTAAATAAAATGTGAGAACTTTTTGATCATGTAAATGAAAGAAGAAATTCATAGGCTGCTCTGTAGAGGGGTAGGGTTTATGAAAAATCTTGGACTGTCCCAAAGCCAAGGGGTTGCCTTGTCCCACCAGGACTCTCAGGGAGCCAAAGCAGCCACTCTGTGAAATGGACTGTTCCAGCTTCGTAGTGTTACAGATGTCTGGTTCACAACTACAGTACTAAGTGTATTTCATTTCAGAAACCGTGTCTGTGTTCCAGGGAAAAATTAAATGTCAGTGTTTTTTGTTTCAACCTTATTTGGATCTGTACCCTTTCTAAGCTGCTGGGAAGCAGTTAGGAGGGACAGCTCATTGAACCACATTCCTGTGGGACGACTGGCTGGGGAGGCGTCTGCTCCAGGCTGGGGGAGAAGGTGCCTTTCCTTGGAGCCATGTCCCTCCAGCTCCAGGAGAGAACGTTTCAGAAACTCTAGGATGGAGTGAGTAGCAGATTGCAGCATGAAGCTGAGGATCTGTCTTGTGCAGGGAGGCCAAAAGATTGCACTGAGGATCAGATACAGGCAGGCTTCCCAGGGAAAGAGGACTTGCCTCAGGACCAGAGGGGACCAGGCAGAGTAAGCTGCCTTTCAGACGCTGAGTTAGCTGGAAACAAGAACTCTCCCTTGGGCATGCCTTCAAGGATGGGCAGGAGGAAGTTACATATTATGTACACACACACATATATAGAAAAAAAAGAAATATTTTTATTTCTGTCTATCTGACCTAGCCACTGATTTTTATTTTAAAAGAATCAAAATTTAATTGGAATTATACTTACCTTTTTTTGAGTTTAGAAGCTTTCAGTCTTTTGAGGGGACCTTACTGCACGAGGCCGTTTAGACAAAACCACCGTGGAGTGCACAGGTGGGGTGAGGCATAAATGAATCTGTAATACCCAGTACTGTTGCAGACCTCACTATCTAGGAGTATAAGGGAGCCAATTTTTTGTAGGAAGGGAGAACTCTTTTTCAGGAGACCAGCTGGTAGACTTGTAAGACTAAGAAGATTTTGAGCACAGAAACCCTGGTTTAGGTTCTGAAGTGGCTCTTCTTCCTGTCCCTTCACGGTTTCAGGAAATAGTGTATCTGAACACTTGTTTGATTTTTGCAGTTTTACTTGCTGGGCTAATACAAGTGTAGTATTAACTCTGCCTCACTCAAATAAGAAAGGCTTTGCTCTGTAACTCAGAATTGTATTTTATATGAGATACAAAGACGAGCTTGCACTTGAATGAAGTCCTGTGGCTTTTTTACGCAATAACAACACTCGTACAAATGAGATGCTGCTGTTGCAGTTAATTCTAACACAACGATGTGGCATGTACCGCGGGGGAAGAGCTGTCCTGGCCAGCAGCCACACTAAGCTCTTTTTCCAGCTCAAGTTTTCATCAGCTCACTGAGTCCACAAAGCTGTTGAAAGACCCTGTTGAAATGACAGGGATTCAGTTAAAGCTGTGACATATACCTACTGAAAGGTTTTTTTTTTCTGAGTGCTCCATTGCCTTGCTTTGAGATAAAAGGTTTGCGCTTCCTGAGGACAGATGCGGAACAGCTCTTAACAGAAGCGAAATCCTGTATGAGCTGAACCTTTGCCTCAAGCCTGCTAATGGGAAGGAAAGAAAGAACGAAAAGAGAGAAATGTGCTGAGCCTGTTTGTGTCTGACAAACACAGCTGGGAGCAGCAAACCATGAAAGGCAAAGATGAGGCTGGAAGTACAGAAGCTGGGAGTCCAGGGAGGAGCACGGTGACTGTGTGCATCACCGCCAAACCCTTCCACAGCTCCCCTGGCGTGGTGGCCTCCACATTTGGCAACTGTCACAATGGCAGCACCAACGCAGATGAGAGCGCGGGGAGAGAGGCAACCTGCAACCAGGGTGGGGAAAGCTTTCTAGAGAATGAAAAAAGCTAATGGAGAAAAGCACTGACATCATAGAATCATAGAATGCTTTGGGTTGGAAGGGACCTTTAGAGGTCATCCAGTCCAACCCCCCTGCAGTGAGCAGGGACATCTTCAACTAGATCAGGTTGCTCAGAGCCCCGTCCAACCTGACCTTGAATGTTTGTAAGGATGGGGCCTCCACTACCTCTCTGGGCAACCTGTTCCAGTGCTTCACCACCCTCATTGTAAAAAATTCCTTCCTTATATCCAGTCTAAATCTCCCCTCCTCTAGTTTAAAACCATTACCCCTTGTCCTGTCACAACAGGCCTTACTAAAAAGACTGTCCCCACCTTTCCTATAGATCCCCTTTAAGTACTGAAAGGCCGCAATAAGGTCTCCCCGCAGCCTTCTCTTCTCCAGGCTGAACAGCCCCAACTCTCTCAGCCTGTCCTCGTAGGAGAGGTGCTCCAGCCCTCGGATCATTTTTGTGGCCCTCCTCTGGACCCGCTCCAACAGCTCCATGTCCTTCTTGTGCTGAATTTCATCATTCCTTGAAAGTATAATATATTTATTACATTGCTTAACAAACACAGTCCCGTTACTGGAATGAATTTAATTGACTGTTTTACTTAAAAAGAGGAATGGACATTAATTGCGAATATTAAACAGCAGGGAGTTTATTTGGGGGCTTAAAGTAATTCCTAAGAGCTGGGCACAGGTTTACGTTTGGTTTGATTTATGTATAGAAATGGGGAGTCAACTTTGACACTGGTGTATGTCACTGTGTGGCTGAAATGGCATTATCGTACTCAAGGATGGCACAGGACACAGAAACAGAGAATAATTTAGACTCAAGGGTAACTCAAACAAAGGGCTTTACACAGTTCGACAGGAGCAAAAAATTTAATTGGCTAAAGCAAAAAATTGTGCTAGCATATTATAAACAATCCCTTAGCAAGGCTATCTTTCAAATTTCCTGACTGTTTACATAATACAGGAGATGCATCAATTAATAGAAGTTGAATCAACTTCTCCTCTCATCTAATGGAGTGTGCCAGGGTGTAGAAGGGTTGAGGGGATAATTCATTTTGTTTCTGTGGTATATTTTGAGATCCGTACTGGAAAACATTGCGAAGTACAATTAGAAATTTTAAAAGGAAAGGCAGAGGTGAAAATGGAGGGAAGGAAAGGTCCCAAATGCCTTAATTGCAGTATGCAAAGTTTAAGAAAACAAGCTCAGGGCCTGCTTCCTCGCAGTGGCTGGGACTGCGCTGATGGGGGGCCCGTGCCAGGTGACTTCCCCAGGCTTCAGGGGATGGATATTCACAGCTCTGTGGGGCACTTACAGACAAGCCAGCATGAGCCTGATTAATGAGATTGTTAGCAAACGTTGCTCTATATTAGATCTGTTTTCATAGAATTTTCATCATTATTAACTTTACAAGAAATTGGGCAACCGAGCTACTGGGAAACAGTTTGGAGGCATCTTATGCTTGAGCTGAGCTTTGTCTCAGCTAAAAGTCAAAACAAATGGAAGGGATGATCATGTCCTGCCTGTTTTTACACTCAGTAATAAAGGCAGGGAAAGGTGGCAGGTCAACAGCCCAAATATACCACTGGTTACGTTTACCTGCAAGAATTATTTGTAGTCCTGTAATAGGATTATCAGAGGCTTTTCTTATGGCTTATGATCGTGTTGAATTTAGTTGCTCTCAACTGTTAGAATAGCTTTCACACAGTTTACACCAGACATTTTGAAAGGTTAGATTTAATTGCTTATTTATACAAAGCCATAAAAATTGATGAGCATAACCAAATTGTTTTAGCAGATTGCCAGTATATTCTTTTTCTGAAGTAAAGGAATTCTTTGCAGCAATTTTACCAAAATAGAGTCAAATGCAGGTGATGGAAAATTGTGCAGAAGAGGATGTAACTAATGATTTGTAAGATTTGGATCTGTAGGATGCCTTTTATAACTCTTGGGTCTGTTTTACCTGATACCATGCCTTTATAGCATAGCTGCTAGAAGTGTTTTAACTGAGGCTGCTTAAAAAGTATGTGTTCCTCATGATGTGTTCGGTGACATTTCCCCTTTGCCTAATTAGCAGTGAGTGCTAATTCTTTTGATAGTACATATCCAAACCTCTTTGGGAAAGCAAGTTGATTTTGGTCCTACTTCATATCAAACATTATTCTTTATTTGAACTCTAGTTGAAGAACCCCAGGCCAAATTCTCATTTTTGGCAGTTTAAATAAAAAAATTTAAAAACCCATTGAAGAACAAATTATATAGACTTGTAGGAACATTTTTGATCTGATATTGTTAAAGATGTGATCTTCAAAGATGCTAAGCATGTGCAGCTCCCACTGACATAATGAAAATTGCAAGTGATTGCTTTGCTGCGTGTCCATTGGAGTTGGCAAGACTCGTGGGTATGGGTCAGCTCTTTCTTGCAGGAAATATGAGGGTTTTGCTTTCTAGAGCCTTTCTTACATTTAGACTCTTGCTTTCAAGCATCAACTCATGATTTCACTTACCTATGGATAAATTTCTTGTGAGACTGTATTCCTGTGGTCAAAGCCCTGTAGGTCTCACACCTATTAAAAGAGCTCTGCAGTAAGGGATCTCATACATTTAGGGAAGGGGAAAACATAGAAAAATGACAAGGCTGGAAACCTGTATTAGGTTATTGGGTTTTGGAAGGGAGAGAAAGGTTTTATTCTCATCTCCACCACTAGATCCCCACTCCACCACTTCAGGTTCTGCATCACATCTGAAGATGAGAGATGTTTGAATGTGGTTAAAATCCTGCAAAAACTGCAGTTCATTCCACCATTGGACTTACCTGGCAGATTACTCAAAAGACACGTTCTCTCCCCAGATAATATTGTTCAAAATATCTTCATTTCCTGCACCCATTTCTTGATGAAAAACCTCCTGAAATGATGGTGATTCTGTTTAAATAACTGACCCTGGGTGAGTCCAAGCTAAACCAGTGCTGGAGACTTGCACCTCAGCCAAATTGTGGATGAAGATCTATCAGCCATCTCCAGAGACAGGCAACGCACCTGCTGGCATGCAGGGCCTGATCCCAGATCCAGCACCTCGTTCTCATTAGGTAAGTGAGCCCTGGATGAGGTCCAAGGGTATCCATGACCAACAAATGGTGATGAACACTAGCGCTTTGACAGCTGTGAAGATCCTTGTGTTTGTCATATTTTCCTTGCTTTCTAAGGTTGCCATGCACTTCGTTACAACCATTAATGAGTGATTTCAGGCAAGTCACTTCTTGAGCATTTTGTGTAGGAAGAAAAAATAAATGTTTCATTAGACTGAAGATTTTGAATCAAAAAATTACATACTGACTGCCCAAGGTCACTTCTGATGTATATACGGCAGTGCTGAGGTAAATAGCCTTCAACATTTTTATTTATCTGTTTGTGAGGTTGAGTCAGGCTTCTGCTGTGTCTCTCAAAGTTATGTAACCCCAGAGCTGCCATATGCAAAGAGTCAAAACCCACAATGGGCTCAAAAATCGTGGGATCTGATAAAAGTATTCCTCAGTGGATTCTTTCTACTTGTTCTCTGCAGCGTGAGATTTTATTAAGTTCATTTTCAGTTCATGTTCTTAGACCTACTCACAGGATTAAAAAATTAAAATGATGTGATTTTTTAAAAAAATTTGTCCTGTGTTGGGCTTTGTTTGTTTGTTTGTTTTAGGTTTTGGTTTTGCTTCTCCCACCTGCACCACAGTTTCTGTGTGATAAAAGCAGTTTTGCCAACCCTTATGCATTTTTAGCATGACGATGCTCTGGCCTCCCACAGCTAAGCGATCCCACCAAGATAAATCAGACACATTGGAGAGACAGCTGCTGGGTTGGATGAGGGGCTCTGACTTCTCCCAGAACACCGAAATTACAATGTCTTCACTCCTGGCTCTCTGCCTCTGCCCCTTCTCCACCTTATCGGTCACTTCCACCCCACAGCGAGCAGGTTCCCCTTCATTGCCACACCAACTGCATCTGTGTCTTCACCTCTTATATTAATCTAGCCCCAACATAACTTTTCCACTCATTATTTTTTCCTCTTTTCCTTCTCCTATCTTGTCTCAGCACATTCCTGCATTTTGTGTCGCTGAGGAAACTCTGCCCTTTTCCTCAGACAAAGGGAAAACACCTCCGGGGCTCTTCTCCTGATCTTTCCCCCCTGCATCACTCAACCTCTTTTCCCTTTCTCTGGGATGCTGTTTCAGGATGAGGGAGGAAAGGTGTTAAGTGACATTAGGACATGAGAAAAAGAAGTGAATAACACAAGACTTTCTTTCAGCAGCTGAAAGTGTCCATCTCCCTTTTCCCAGCCAGGTCCTATGAAGATGGTACCATCAGTCCCTTTGGCATCTGCTGAGATGAGAGAGCAGCCAGCCTGGCTCCCTTCATCAGAAGGCAGGAAAAGTGCTAATTGCTCTGAAATAGCAGCATGGTCAGACTCATCCTGTCCAAGGTCAAACCCCTGCTGTACGCTGTTATCTGTATGTGAATAAGACCACAGGTTTAGGCAAATAAACATATTTTCCCTGATAGAGCTTATCCAACTTTGATCAAGTCATAGGATCCTAATTTGAGTAACTGAGTACAAGGATAATTAGCAATCATGCCAGTGATAGTACATTTATTCAAATTAAAGTCAAATGTGAGTAATCTGTGGATTTTTTCTTGGCCAGCACAGTTGAGAATCAATTAGCAGCCAATTTTAGACTTCTCTAAAAAAGAAAAGCAAACTCTAGAGGCTATTCCTGCTTTACATGTTAAGAAGGCCCTGGGCTTCCATGAATAATATTTTAACATTATTCAGAAAACTGATTTCCTCCTTTTGCTGCTCAGTTATGGAAGAAAAGGTTTTGATCTAATTGGTCTCCTACCTTCATTTTCTCTCCACTCATCCTGTACCTTTTGGGTGAGATGTCTGCCCCCCACACCAGGGTTAAGAGCCATAACACAGCTCTTTGCAGGCAATGGACATTGTTAAGTTTACAGCTGTTTGGTTTCCTGGATGTGAAAGTTACTTGGGTTGATCTATAGCCCTTAGTGAGAATTTTTGGGGTAATGCTACAGCTGCTGACTAGTGAAATCCCTGCACATGAAATCCCATGAGATTCTTCCAAGCAATTTCACTCCATGTATTTTACTGCTCCTCTGTCAAAGGGTTACGGGGAACGTGGACATAGATGTACTGCAGTTGGACACTGAATCAGTGTGTAAAAATCAAGTAGGAACCTTTCCAAATCACATTTGAGTTTGCAACAGGACGGTGCGATGGTGATCTCCCTCATCTCAAATGAGACCTTTGTACCTGATTTTTGTACTGCCCACCTCCATCCGGGTGTACGGTCCCCATGCCCTGGGTTTGCTGTACTGTGCTGACCTGCGGCGTCCACATGGACCAACAGCCTTGTACTGGGGGCTGCATAGTGCGTTTTGGAGGGGACTTTGAGAGCAGCACCTGACACTTCCCAGGCCTCACACGTGGCAAGAAACCTTGGTCCCTGGGTGCACCTCGCAAGGGATGGTGCATGCAGTGGTCAGTGCTGATCTTGCACACTAGTCTGCTCCCTCCTGAAGGTCTCCCTTCTGCTTTCTCGATACCCTCCCCTGTCAGATACATCTGCTTTGCCAAGGGCTTGGGAGGGACAGGGCTTCCCAAGGCTCTGTGCAGGCTATGTCTGCTGTCTGCATGCCCAGGGTGGCCAGGGTGCAAGGCCGAACTGCTCTGTGCCACTCGAGGGCAGCAGGGACTAAGGACACACTCACCCTCCTGCTGGCCCCCTGACTCTGATCTTTCTGCCCTGAAGGCCACCTCCTGCCCCACAGGGATCCTTCATGAGGCAGAAGCTGGGTCTGGGATGGACCGCCCTGAAGCTTTGCCCAGCTTTGAGGCAGAAACAGGACTGGCATCTCCTTCACTTAGAGTAACCAGTTGTTTCATGCACGTGCCAAGGCATGCCCCAGGAATCAAACCAAATAACACATTAATTAAATAGAAAGATCCTAGAGCAAGTATGTTAGAGTTTAGCAAGTCCTGTCCATTTATTCCTTTATAATATGAAGCTATAATATTATAATAATATGAAGTTAGCATATTAAAACAATCCTCTTTTAGACAATGTTTTGAAGAAGAGATTTTTCGGAAAGCTCTCCCACACAATCCTTGATGAAAACCCATGTGTGTCAATGGTGCTGATAGGAGGAACATGGGGACACAAGCAAGCTGAGGACAGTGTTCAGCATTGCTCTGATTCAGATATGAAGCACGGCGCGCTTTCTGCATCAGGACCTCCCTCTGCCTGGTGTTCCTTGCTGTGCTCAGTTCACCTCGAGGGAGCAAACACTGGCTTTGCAGGTCTCAAAGAGCTTTAGGGCCTTTGCCTTGATTTTTCTTAGAGGGAAAGAGAGTCAAACTCTGTTCTGCATGCCTCAATTAACTGCTTTAAGAGAGATCCACATCTTCAAAAGAAACCCATAAAACATGCAAACAAACATGCATTATTTAAAAGCAGCTGTTGCCGTAATGACTATGTGCAAAGAATAACAGAGCCACAAATCCTAAGCACCGCATCCTGCAAAAAAGTCTGTGCAGATGTAACTCTAAGACCTCCTTAGCCTAATGGGACTAAGTACAGCTAAGCATCATGCTGACACTGGCCAATAGCTTTAACATTTTGTAGTCCAAAACTCAGTTTTTCCCCGTACTTCCATCTGTTTAGTCCAGCCCTGGGAATTTTGCCACTGAGAGCCAGACTGGCTCGTAACAGTTGGATCAGCTCAATTTTCTGGGTCCTAGAGAAAACTGTTAACACATGCACTGAGTCTCAGTCAGTAGAGAATGACAATTTTGAATATATTTGGCCTAACAATGGAAAAATGCAGTATCAGTGATGGCTTGTACTAATTAAATCTACCTCCCTAGAATTAGGCCATATGCAATATTGATTCATTCAGTCACGGGGTTTCCCACTGCAGATGTAATGATAATGCAGAGACAGCGAGCTGGGTGGCTCTCAGCAGCATATCAAAGCAAAATACATAGCAGACACACACCACCAAGGGACAGAAAATAGCAAAAAAACACTAGGCAAAGCTCTAGAAGTACCACTTACATGATCCTGATGAAAGCTCCAGAAGGGAGGGTTTTGGGTGCTGTTTTAAAAAAGCAAAGGCTCAAATCTGTTCAGTTTTGCATGCCCAAGGCACTGGAATTTGGGTAACTGCTCACTGAAAACCAGTAACTAGTCCTGGTGCATTTTCTGGATGAGCATTGAGGCCAAACAGTCACTCAAGTAAGCAGGAGAAGGGTTGGTCCCCACAGGGGTCTTGGGAGAGATGATTTCTTGCATGACCATTCTACACGCTGAGATACAGAGCCAGCGTCCCCAGGCATAGACATTTATCACCCTGCCAGGCACGGGGCATCGTTAGCTCACCTCTCACTATGAAACCACAGAAGTTACAGGTTCTTTGATAACTGAGCCCTGAGGAAAGCTCAGCGACATGTAGAGGTTTGGATTCGCTCCAGTCTGCACTGCAAAGGTGAGGGATGATGTTGCAGCAATGCTCCCCCACGCGCTGCTCTGCAGAGCAGATCCAGACTGAAGCAGATGCTGGCCTTAAACCCTTGCTTTTCATCCCATGCCAGGGCAAAGGTTGAGATGTACCGTTTCAAGAGAGATCAGAATAAATCTCTTCAGCATTTGCAGAATCAGGGTCCTTTGTTTTAACACACTGAGTTGATCTTGTCAGTAAGTTCATTTGATATTTTCCAGTGCTTCATGGGAATTCCAGCTCAGGCTTGATGATTACCTGATTCACCTCTGTGAGCAAGAGTTTGTGACAAATTCAGGGTGGTGTGACTTCCACGGCACACAGTGTAACACATGCAGAAGGAGGCAGATGTTGTCCGATGGGACATACCATTTTCTAGAGACCCTGTCCCATGAGAGAAAAGGAAAGGGAAAACAAGCCAGGACTCCTAGAAACCCTGCAGACTCAAGACCATTCATGACCGTTCACAGAACACTGTGAATCACTTCAAACCTATGCAAAAAAGAAATTTTTCCCAGGAAAACATTTTTTTTAAAAAAATTATTTTTCCCTTAAGTGCCTTCCTAATCAAAGTTTTCTGGTCAGCTCTAATTTTGAATAAAAAATTATAACCAGAAGTTTAATTTTCTGAAGAGATCTTCATAGACTCACCAGCTTGGACTTTTAAATAAGGTAGGAAAATTTTTCTGACAATAGAATTTCAGCAAAAATCTCTTGCTCTTGTTCAGATTTATTGAAATGAGCAGAAAACCCAAATAACTGTTTTGAGATCCATTTCATTCCCATGAAAAATCATCCCAGGCTGCATAACATAAGAGGGACTGCATAACACACTCCAGAGCTTGAATGGCATTCAGAGAGAAAAAGGACTCTAAAACCAGCAGGTCATACATATTCTGCTCTCCATTACTTGATAAAAGCGTTGTTTCAAAATAACTCCAAGGAGTTTAAATAAAGCCGGTTTGCAGAGGTACCCACAGGCACAGAGGAGCTTTCAAGAGGGCTTCCTCAAGGGGTTCTGAAGGTGGTTGTGCAAATACGACATTCACAGAAATTTCCATTTGGGCAAAAGATCAGTTTGCACGGCCTCTGGGAGGTGAACCGAACAGACAGTACCTCTCTCTTTGATCCCAAATATGAGCCCTGGGGATGGATTTGAGCTTGCTACGTTTGTGGTGGAACCTGACCCACCACCTCCTCAAAGCAAAGCCAGCCTCCGAGTCTGCTTTTAGATTGCCATTGGCCACAAGGCAGCTATAGTGCTCGCCGTGGCAAACAGCCTTACATTAATCATGTGAGATAAGACAGTCGGGCAGCCCTGCCTTCCATCCAGCTGATGTTGCGGCTTCCATCCATCTTCCTTTTTTCTTTGAAAGCAAACAATTTGCCTTGGCTTTGAATCTTGACTTTAAATCAAGAGAAATGTCTGTCTTTTTTTTAGCCTTTAAAAATATTTTAATCTATTCCTTTCCGACAGCCAGATATAGCTAGAATTACTGCTAATGTGTTTCAATATGTTGTTTTATGACTCGGTGGCTGACACTGTTTATATCATGTAGGTTTTCATTTACGTACATTCTGTTTGTCTCGATTCCCAAACCTCAAATTTATTAGCAAAGAAGAGCTGGCAGAGCTGATATAAGGAGCAGTGTTTAAAACATATTTGTCAGCCAAAATGAATCTGTGATATAAAGTGCCTCTCTGTGGGTTTCATGAAAAAAGCCTTATTGAAAAGCTTTTTTTGCAGGAGTTGTGCAATTACCCTGCTCATATATATGTACACAAACATATACGTGTACCAAACAAGTACTGAGGACTCATCTATCATGTATAATATATGAGCAGAAATAAAATTTACTTTAAGCAAATGTATAGTTTTCCAAAGCTGCAGATTATTCCAGTGGCCAGAAAACTAAGGTAAAATAAAATGGAGGCCCACATTTCACTAGAGTTTTTTTGGTTTCAGGTGTCTAGCTTTAGATATCTGTGGCTTTACTTTCAAATGTGCTGCAATCCACAAATTTCCATGGATTTACCTGTACTTTAACAGCCATGAAACTGTGGTACTGGTTGACACCTGAAGCTATCACATCTCACCAGGCACAAAGCAACTTGCCTGAGGTTATGCGGAGTTTTGCAAAAAAACAGCAACTTATTTTTCCTGTCCTGCCCTGCCCACTTCAACCAATATGTGCCCTACACCCGTTGCCTTGCTGGTAGACTGTGCTGCTTCTGCAGCACCGCTGCTCCAGCTTCTTCTTCATGTACCCCCCTGATGCTGCTCTCGGTGGAGGAATGTCCCAGAGCTGGTGACTTTCCAGCAGTCCCATAGAGGCTCCACACAGAAATCCTGTACCCCATAGTGACCCTTGGGGTGGGGTTGATTCACGTTCTCTCAGTCTCTGTGGAGTTTCGTCACCTTTGTCAGGACTGCAGCACAGAGCAGTGCTCTGGAAGGAGGAGATGAAATACCCCTGAGCAATAGGTACATGCAGGAAAAATTGCCACAGGCCTTGAAAATCAGCTGGGAAGGCATTTTATAGGATGACCCAAAGTGTACAAGGAGATAGAGACTGGAAATCTGCGTATGGGGAGGAGAAGAAACTTTTATGGCTGACCGCTATTTAAAAACCTTGACCAAAGATAAACCATTACTGGGGCCTGGTTTTGAATTAAATTTTGCTTAGAGTCATAAGTAATCATCACAAGAAAAGGATTTCAGTGGAAACTTACATGATAAAATATAACTGAGATGCCATCAGTCTTTGAATACTTGAGTTTATGTAAATTTTTTCTAATATTCAAGCATGATTTGGAGTAAAGTTCCGTATTTATCTATACAGTAATATTTTGGCTTATAAATATCAATGAAAGCTATGCACTCCAAGACATGCAGAGAATTGGTTTTACTTTTTAAAAAATGAAATAAATGGGTCCCTTCAGTGCTTTAGTTTTTTTCTAGTTAGCCCTTAAAGAGATCTTACTATAACAACAGAGCAGCTGGTCTCACGCTGTTTGCCTGGGTCTCCTTTCCTTTTCTCTGCAAGTCTTAGAGCTCCTGCCGCCCCTACCGCACGTATCCCCTCTGTTCCCTGCTTTCCGTGACTACTCAGCCCCCCCTAAGTCCATGCATGACATTCACCCCTTCCCAGGGACACTGCCATGCCTCCCTCCAGCGAGGTCCCATCTTGCCCACCTCACTCTTCCCCCAAATTGTGCACCCAGCCTCCAGTAGGGCATATGGTTTTTGTTCTGCAGCACGTCGGACTAGACAGTAACTAATTCCTTCCAGCCTTAAAGCCTGTGGCTGAACACAGCGATATCCATAGTGAGAAGAGAACTGACCCCTGTAATTTCAGGTACCTTTGAGTACCTGTTACTTCTCAGCAGACCTGCTCTAGTAGTGGTGAGAAGGTCCCAAGCGCATCAGTTTACAATGGGTACGTGACCCAGAGAAATCTGCAGCATTACTTTTATGCATTTATTGTTTAAGTAGAGAGAAGCAAATGAAGTTGTGGAAATTAAATTCTTCCCATATCCAAAAAGTGAACCTCCCAGTAAGGGAACTGTACGTTCCAGTTAAACTTGGAAGTACAAATACACAGAGCTTGAAAGCAAATTTGATGCAGGAAAGAGAATGTTTCTGGAAAGGGGCTATTGAACTTTTGACATTCAAGAACAAAGATGAAGCATCCTTTTTTCCTCTTAATATGGGGAAAGAGGCTGTCCATGTCCGGGGGAATGGGCCGTCTCCCTGCTGGGAGCCTGAGGCTGCTCTGGCATCACCCGCCGAACTGAAGCTGTGCGGCCCCAACATGACACCCTGTGCTTCAGTTAATCAGGACTGCCCTGCCAAGCAGGGTATGAGGCTCATTAAGTTTTTGTGAGTAACGAATCATTTAATTTCACCTTTAGGAAGCACGACATATGAGTGCAGGACCAGTCCCTGGCTGTTGTTCATCTCAGCACTAGCGTGAGCTGCTGGGAGTGTTGTTTTTATACTGCTCCCGAGGATGAAAAGAACCAACAACCAGAAAGCTTTTCTTGCTGTGAAAATAGTTAGGAAGCACTTTGATGTTGTTTGATTACTGCCTTAATATAATACTGCCTCTTACTAAACACAGTTTGAAATCCCATTGTCAGGTCCTCTAAGAGCTTGCTGGCACGTTAAGGGCTGCCTCCAGCTCTTTGCCAACCTGTGTGACACCTACTGAAGGCCATGGGGGTTTAACCAGTGCAGCCGAGAGCAGAATATAAAGCATAATGCTGGATGGTATTTTTAGAAATTAGATGATTAAGTAAGAGAAGTCAATCAAGTAAAGGCTGCCTGAAATCCCCCTGATGATGCCTGGGGTGAGCTGAAAGGGAGGTATGAAATATCCAGCAATGAATGGCAATACCTCATATACTGAAGACATCATGGCCAGTGCTGTCACTGTGAGCACAGGAGGGGGAATAGGTGAACACTGAATATTCCTCCAGACCCAGCTCTGTGGGGTAATGGGGGTTATAGGGATCTTGCAGCTGAATGCTCTATGGGCATACAGAGCCCTGGCTGCCTATGGGACCCTGGTGAGACACAGAGAGCTCCTCTGCCCAGGCTGTGCTGTTGCCATTGCAGGTGCTGGAGGAGGGTGTCGGTGGCTGGTCTGCCCATGCAGGGCAGGTTGGGGGATGAAGGAAAGGATGGACGAGCCCCAGCTTTGTTGCTGCTCTGCCCCAAAGCTGCTGCTGTGGGCACCAGGTAGAGCCAGGCTGATGCAGGCTCAAGCCTGAGCAGAATGACCATGGGGTTGTCCAGTCCTTTCAGCGCTCCTGAATTGACACATACTTGGTGCACTTAGCTGGAGACTCTTAGGTGTAGCAGAGAGCAAAACAGCCTGATTTCCTGGGAAAAAGATGTTAAAAGGAATCCCACTGGCTATGGAGAATTTTCTCCCACTTTTGTAGAGAAATGATACGACTGCAGTATTCACAGTTACTGGGTGCAGAGGAGTTGATTACAGACAGAATAGTAACAGTGCATTGGTCATTACAGGCTGCAGAACTCCCCCCTTTTCATTGTGGTTTTATAGTGCTGAGCTCTGCCTTCTCCTATAAAGCTGTTCTGCTTTGAGTGGAAGGAAGAAATAGAGAAGACTATTTGGGCCGGGAAGTCGAATTTAAGACTGCATGAAAAAGAGTTTCTAAGAGTCTTATAAGCCAGGGGATTTGTTAAGCAATACTGGTTCTGAGAGCCGAGTGGTGTGAAAGTTTAAAGTGGTTTAGGAGGAACCGTCAGACTTGCAATTATCCCTGCAGGACTGATGAAATGTCTAGAGCTTTGCAGCACGCCTGTGAAGAAGTCCCACCAGGTTAATCCACCTCTGTTGCTTTTACAAAGCATTTCCCTGTGCCTGTCTGACAGGGCTGATCTAAACCCCTTGACAAATAATTAGACAAATAAAAAATTGTTATGTTCTTCAGCCTGTGAGTAAATCTCCTTTTTTATCTCCCTTATTCATAAAGAAAATTATTTGAGACACTTGCCCAGCAAAGATGATAATGTTTGTTATTCAATAACTTATTGCTTAAAATTCCTGCTTCCTGCTGCTAGGAAAAACAAACTGTCATAATTTTCTATTCGATAACATCTCCTAATAAGTGATTTAAACTTAGGCTTTACCCTGGTTTTGTCTGAAATCAGACCACGTTTTTAAAGCAGCTGTGGACTAGTGCTGCCCGGGAAGGATGCTGCCACTTGGAAACAGAGGCCATGCAACGCTTGCTCTAGAAAGGGGTGCTGTGGGCAGGGTGCACGAGGGAGTCAAGGTGTCTTGCTGTGACCATTGGTGATCTCAGGGGCAGTTCTGCTCCCAGAGAAGTCAACAGCGTGAGCTGTCACTGGTTTCTGTGAGGGCAGGGATATAGTGTTGAATAATAAAGGATTCATGGGTTATGGTATGATTTTGCCTGGGGGCTCTACATGCCCGTGAGCACATAGCAGGTAGCAGTATGCTGAGCTATGCACGGATGTTTTATACTGGCTTTGAAACTATCTTGAAAATAATTAGAAGTTCACAAAAGTATTAAGATATTTGTCTCCTCCTTAATGAATTTTTAAACTTACTTGATAATTTCAGTAGGAAGAGAGCTCTTATGCAACATTTGGATGTTGCATATTTCTTGAATAATTAATTGTACCCTGAAGGGGATGACTCAGTTAACTCATACGTGATTTGTATTTGTCTAATGCGGGCTGTTTCTGTTTGTGCAATAGTTATTCCATGAGACATATTACAAAGAGTGCATTTAAAAATAAATTCTAAAAAGACAGAATTAAGATAGTCTTGCAACGTTACTCACAGTGCCTGGGATGTAAAAACCCAATATCCACTAGTGAACACCACATTTATTTTTTTTAACTTTGGTGTCGCAGTTACTGCAACAAGGAACGTAAATGAGCCTCTGCTGCAGAGAGATGCGCTATCTCCACAGTGAGCCAGCCAGAACTTTGCTAAACATTTCTCAGTAGGAAAGATGGGCAACTGTGGCCTTGTCATCTGCGTGTGGGCCTCATACATTTTTTTGTCTCAATATATCCAACAGCTACGCAGCCAGTAGAGAGGCAGAAGAGAGGCAGACCTGGGATCTATATACTGCTCCTCTGGATGTATAAGTGCTCTGTGCAAAATGGAACACCTTCAGCAGCAACCTGCCATCACTACTGCTCTGTGTAGTCCAGTGGCTCCAGGTAGCACAGAGGGTTTCTGCTTAAAGCTTAGAGATGGGTGTTCAGAGTCCCTCTCAGATGACTTCACATCTTATAGGTAATGCTGTCACCACCATGTGCTGGGCTGATCACAGAATCATAGAATCATTTGGTTGGAAAAGACCTTTAAGATCATCAAGTCCAACCATACCTGTCCACTACTAAACCATGTCCCTAAGCACCTTGTCTACCTGTCTTTTAAATACCTGCAGGGATGGGGACTCGACCACTTCCCTGGGCCTCCTGTTCCAATACTTGACAACCCTTTCAGTGAAGAAGTTTTTCCTAATATCCAATCTAAATCTCCCCTGGTGCAGCTTGAGGCCATTGCCTCGCGTCTTATCACTTTCTACTTGGGAGAAGAGACTGCCACCCACCTCGCCACAACCCCCTTTCAGATAGTCGTAGAGAGCGATGAAGTCTCCCCTCAGCCTCCTCTTCTCCAGGCTAAGCCTCAAATGCAAAGCTTTGTGTTCTGGATGGGATAAACATATCCTATCACCACCAGTAGATGCAGAAACATCTTGTCTGTAAACCCCAGGTGAGCGCTAGAAGTCTTAACATTGCCACACCATCATGACTGAGGATGTTCTGGCTGTTCTACCTAGAGGGTACTTGGGTATCTGAAGAGTTGGGACAGAAATAGGTGCAGTTGTGGAGTCTAAGCCTTGAACTTTAATGCTTGGATCTCTTTGGGGTATTTCAGCCCAGGTGAAGAGGACACTTCAGGAAGGGATTTGTCCAACAAAGGCATTAGGAACACCTGAAAAAATTATACAGGACAGTATAAATGATTAACTGTATGTTCCCCTATATTGTACCATTATTTCCCAGTCCAGTGACAGTGAGATGTAAATGCAGGATCTTAATGGTGGTGGCTGTGTAAAATCAGTTCCTCAGAGCTATTGAACATGGAGGTTTGACAGAATCGTGGGTCTTTGAAATAGGTCTTACAAATGTACATGCTCCTCAAAGATGGCTACTGAAATTTGTGGGGGTTTTATTTGCAGATGGGAGAGGAGAATATATCATGTTTATCCAGAAATACGCAATTAATAACTATTTTTTCACTCTTCAGGAGGACTTAATGGAGGACACTTTTTTGAGGGTCAGGGACACTACAGAAAACAATATTCATATCTCACAAGTTTAAACAGCTTAAGATTGTCTTCTCCAAGCTATCACCCATAGGTCAGATCCCTGAGAGCTGACTAAAAAACATAGTTATATTGCCTCTTTAAATGATTCCAGTGAAAAACTTTGCTCTGCTCAGCCCAGCCCTCGCACCCAGCAATCCGTAATTCCTCTGCAGGCTGACACAGAGCCACAGGAAGCCAACACCAGCGAGCGGCTCCTTGCAAGAGGGCAGCAATTCAGAGCTCACTTGCTGGTCCTGGTACGCTCTGCACTTCGCAGTGGGGCTGCCATTGAGCTAGCTGGCTGCTCCTGAAGTGCTTTGCAGTTACAAACTGGTTCTTCAGTCCTCTTGGGGCAATCGTGGAAGAAATATATTCATTTTTTTCTCACAATGGAAGCAATTTCTTGTGACCATTAAGGGAGATATCTGCCTGCACCAATCCCTTTGAACCCTCTGCTCAGCCTCAGCAGCAAACACTTTTCTTCCATTCTTTGCACCAGTAGAGAAGCTCTGGCATGGAGAAGCCTCAGCCTGACCCACAAACAGCCAACACAATGAAGCATGCACTTTTACAAGCAGATCACCTGTGTGCTGGCAGGAAGAGGCACTTCCATGCTGGAGTGTCAGGGAAGCCACAGAGCAAGTGGGAAGTTGGAGGAAATTACTGATCCCTTCCCCAGCGCCTTCAGCGTTATACCTCTGCCGTCCAAGAAATGCAACCCCTAGGAAGGCTGCAGCAAGACCCTTATGCTAGATGCTGGTAATGAGCCCTGCAAGGCGGCAAAGTGTTAATTGAAAACAGACTCTCCTTCACAAGCAAAAGATTTAAAACCTGCAGCTCACAGTGGTAACTGCCCAATTAATTTCCAGTGGGATGAGGGCAGCAGGAGGAACGTGCCGCATAACTCATCGCCGGTACTGGGGGACTGATGTGCAGATCTGGAGAGCTACGTATGGTGACAGGGTGGCTGGAGGCAAAACCAAGCGGGAAAGTGAGGTAACAGGAGAGACGGGCTGAGCAGTGACGTGAGGTAAGCGATGCAGACAGCCTGAGCTGCTTCCTACGGGGGCGTGAGCTGCAGATAACCCTTCCTGCAGAAAGGTGCCACGTGCAAGATGGTGGGGCATCAAGGAGCTCATGTGGCTCTCCAGCTCCCAGCACTGCTGGCACTAGCCTTGCAGGGAAGAGAAATGGAGATCTGGGTAGGGGACTTGCTCTGCATAGCTGTGTAGGTGGGGTGAACCCTGGGGGCTGGGGACTCGCAGGGGTTTTGTGCTGCCGCTGACAGCAACTTTAAAAAGTTGTAGCATTTTGTATAAATGTTACATTTGAATCTTTTTGACATTTTCCCCTCGGTGCTAATTATTCGCAGCAGCTTCTCACCATGCAGCAAATGCCTGGCACTGTGACAGTTATTAAAAATCTGTAAACGGGCTCTGGAGGAAAGTGCCTGGAGTCACCTTGCCAGGTTAAAGAGAACCTGTCAAATAACTAAAAACAAATTGGATCTGAACCCGTGTTAGGCAGCTTCAGAGAATTCTCAGCGGCAGAGGTTCAGGGAGGATCTTATCAATAGGTTGCCCAGAGAGGTAGTGGAGGCCCCATCCCTGGAAACATTCAAGGTCAGGTTGGACGGGGCTCTGAGCAACCTGATCTAGTTGAAGATGTCCCTGCTCACTGCAGGGGGGTTGGACTGGATGACCTCTAAAGGTCCCTTCCAACCCAAAGCATTCTATGATTCTATGATTCTATGATTCTATGATTTTATGATTCTATAAATAAGTATCTGATGGGAGGGTGTAGATGAGACAGAACCAAAGTCTTCTCAGTGGTGCCCAGTGACAGGAGAAGAGGCAATGGGCACAAACTGAAACACAGGGAAGTCCAATTAAACATAAGAAGACCCTTTTATACTGCGAGGATGATCAAACACTGGCATAGGTTGCCCAGAGTGGTAGTGGGGTCTCCATCCTTGGAGATATTCAAAAGCCGTGTGGACATGGTCGTGGGGTGGCAAATGTGTGCAAATGTGCTGTTTTCTTGAGAAACAGCTCTGACAGGCACTCCCAGAAGGAAGTAAAATACAAGGGATCTGCTCACCCAGAAGCAGCTAGTACAGCATTGGCTCCAATCCTCTCAGGGACTGAGTGTGATTAATACTGACTGGACTCAACGAAATACTCATCTGGAGTAGTATTTCAGCCCAGCTGGAGCTGGGCTTCGTCTTCTTCCTCTTTCTCAGTCCAGGAGAAATGGCATGGCTCTGTTCACAGGTCCCGTGTTAAAGGGACTTTGCAGGATGTACAAAGCTGGAGTTTCTGCCATGCACAAGTGAAAATTATAGATGAGACCAAGAAATTTCCCTGCTTGGAGCTTCAGCTTTCAAGCAGCAAGTCCCTGAGAGCAGGGTTTGGACGATGGTGGCACTGCACTGGCTCAAGACTGTGTTTCCACACAGCTGCATCCCTCATCTCTCTGCCAGTTTGCTGTGGTTTTAGTAATAAATTACTAACTTTAGAGCCAAGTTGCCACAGGAATTGCAGTGTATCAGAGGACACCACAAACCCTGGGGGGAAGATATCAGTTCTGAATTACTGGAGTTGTCTGAATGATAATTTACATGTAAATTCAGGTCTTACAGGCATGTGTGCTGTCCAGACCAGGAGCTGGTGGAAGTATTGTTCCATGGGTTATCTGTAGGAGGTGCACAGGTCCCCCAACACCATATTTGCCAGAGCTGTGCTGAGGTTGCTGTTTGCGTAAAGGTGTTCAAGAACATTTGGTCTCAAGCAGATGTGCAGTCTCAAGCATGCCCTGTGTCCATTCCTTTCAACCTGCAAAGCCAGAAAATCATGGTGTAGCAAAGCACAGGGAAGGTAGCCTAGCAAAGCTATCAAAGTGATGGCTGGAGTATGGCCAAGAGGTTTGGCCCTGTGGATCAAAATGGACAAAGCTTTCTTGGGATGCAGGGCACCCAGGATCTCAATCTTGATGGTATGATGTAAAGGGAAACAAAACGGGTCACCTGAACACCTAGTCTGAAGGAAAATGTCATAAGCACAGGAAAAACTTAAGATATCTAAAGGGACATCCTACTGATGAAGAAGTTTGCTAAGGATCACCTGCCATAATTTTTAATATGTGCCCAGAAGAAGCAGTGGCTATTAGGAGGTCACCTTCATGAATAGCTGTGGCAGTGAGTAAGACATCCAGAAACTCAAAGGAGGCTGCTGTGACAGCTGAGGTGGGGCATCCTTCAGGAAAAACCTTAGCTAGAGCCCACAAAAACCCATGAGAACTGTGGGATGTGGAAATCTTCGAAGAGGCTTTACTGGAGGGTGGTCTGTGGAAATCATCCACAAAGAACTGACTCCCTCGCCCCTAGCAGGCAGCACAAAATAATGGAGACGAAAGTCCCAAAAAGGAGACCTGGACTTCCCAAACAGTGGGAAGAGAACACAGAGTCTGTTCTCTTCCCGTGGGTGGCCACCAGCCAAGATGAACATATTTCACCCAGCCCCTACACTGTGAGGGAGGACAGGTTTGGACAGCAGGTTCTCCCTGAGTGCTCTGTGAGCACCTTGGGCAGGAGGGGAAGGGTCTTTGGGTTTTCTCCTGCCACATTAGGCAAGCTAGGAACCAGAACTATTTTGTCCAGGTGGAGGCATGTTGATTTATGGTGCTCTGTCTGAGGACCCTGGAAGTCAGCCAACTGAGGGAGAGGCCTAAATTATCCCTCTGAAACACAGGATTTGGAAAGAACCCAGGTTCAGTCCTGCCTTCCACAGAAGATCTGGCATTTCTAGTTAGACTTTGGAGCAGGTTGACCTCAAATCACTTTGTCCTCAAATGCGGTCTCTAAAAGATCAAACCCTAATTCCCATTTGTAATGCAGGGCTTAGAAATGGCTGAGACTACCTCCCAAAGTGATCAGCCCTCCTTGTAAGGAGAGTACTGACAGATGGGTCTGATGGTGTTGACATATCAGCTCCAAAGCTTGTTCACTTCCCCATATGAAAAGTTGCTCAGTTTCTCTGGGATCCTAAAACCATATTCAACAAAGAGAACTTGGCTGGCTGCCCTGAGAGCCTGAGCTTTGGGGTCTTTGTCTTTGGCATGTTTCTTGGCCCATAAGTTGTGGTGAACCAGCACTTAAGTTTGCATGCATGCATGGCCCATCGTCCAAGCCTTGACAACCATTTTCTTGTCTGGGGTCCTCGGACATTGTCAAGGCAGAGGAAAGCAGGGGTTTGACAGATCCTCTGTTTTGATCCATTATCTCTGAGGTGGCTCTGGACTTGTACCACCACAGGATACTGAAGCACTACCCTTAACCACCGTTGGTAAAACCCCAAGCCTTCCCTTTGAACTGAACTTTGTGTGTGGCAGTACAACATAGGAAGAGTCATACTGAGTCAGGGCAAAGGTCTGTTTAGCCCAGCGTACCTGCCCAGTGTCAAGTACCAGAAGTTTAGAGCCTTAGCTTGAAGATGTTTCTTAAAACCCATTGTGTTTATTGGCCATTTATGGACCTTTCTGCTTTGATTTTGTACAATCCCTTTAAGCCCTTTTGCACTTTCCAGCCTCTGCACCACCTGTGCCATCAGGTTCTGCAGCTCAGTTTAGTGCTGCTGACACACACTTGCCTGTATTGAAACCACCCTGACAAGTTTGTTGTGTACCTCTCAGTACCTGGGTTATGAGAGAGTGAAAAATCACTGCCCGTTCACCCTTTCCGTATCATTCATGATTAGATGGACTTTTGTCCCACTCGTGCTTTTCCAATTGGATACTTCCAGCCTATTTGGTCTCTCACCAAAAAAACCCTGCTCCATATTTTTACAGATCCTTGTCACCCTTCACGTTGTTTCTCACATTCTTTAGAAATAAAACCAAGCAAGTTCTGGAATATGTTACTTTTTAATCTGAAAGGAAGATATTTCCTACTTAAATGAATGTTGACAAGCAAACAACTCAAGGGGCTGTAAGAATCTGACTCATGTCACTGCTTTTAATATTTCTGTTCAGTATCTCTTCACGTGTGATACAGGCAATGGCAATGCAATGAGCCAGGCCACATTATCACTTCTCGGGATCTATTCAGTCCCTCAGTTGAACTCCTCTGCAGTACAATCTTGCCTTTTTCAGTGTGCGGAGAGTTGTGGCGCTTGAATAGATGCTGGAAGGGCAGCAAATATTTTATCAGTTTTTGAAAGACTGGCAGGACAATTATAGGCTTCTAAAGCAAGCATTTGTTGAAGTGTTAATTATACCACTTAGGTGAACAAGCAGCAAGCCATGGTAGAGGTAAGCCAGCTCTTGTAAAACAAAATCATGTCTTATTCTGATAGGACTTTTAAACTTTTTCAGACATTCAAACTGCACTTGTCAGAGTTCCTCACAAGAACATAGTAACTTGGTAATTATGGGATGATTATCCACATTTTATGGACAAGAAAACTCTGTCCTGAACAAACTGTACTGGAAAAAGAACAAATTATTAACTTGGTGTGTTGGGACCAGAGAAAGAATGAGAACTTCTCAGCAGAGCTACATGAATGGGCAGAATGAGGCCATAGGACCACAGTGTAGGCTGAATCAAAGCTCCATGCCTGGAGCACAGCTCCCGTGTGAAGGGGTACCTCAAGGAAATATCCACGATGAACAGAGCCATACATGTTTCCAAATGGAGTTAAAGGGAGTTTGCAAACAGAACATTAGTGAGATTAGTGGTCTTAAGAAGTCTTTGGAAAGAACGGCTGGTGAATTGGCCGACATCGCCCATCAGCTCTTGTGACTGACTGTACTTAATAAGCACAGAGCTACTAATGCCTCCTGAGCTATCACTGAGCTTGCCCTGACACGGGCTATTATTTCCCGTGTTTACTGTTACATCCTGTACCACTTCTGCTAGCTTGCCAGCTAGGGAACAGTTAACTTACTTGAGGCTGGACCAGTGAGAGCTCTCCTAAAGACAATTGAGGACCTCACTAGGTCCTCAGTCATGCAATGTTTCACTCCTTCCTGAGGGATACGTACTGTGTTTCTTGCCATTCCCCCAGGCTTTTCGGGCACAGGTACCAGACACTATCACGCAGCACCCTGTGAAGTTGGGGTGCAGTGCTTTCCTGGCCTGTGGAACTAGGGCTAGCACATGAGTTCCTGCTGTGAGGACCTGGATGGGCTACAGTATGAACAGACTGATTAGGCCAGCTAGAATCCAATGAAGTGTCCAATGCATCGTCCAAAGCTCACATGGCCCATCCCCTTCATCTTTAACCATGGTCCACAACTGCCACACTTCAAAAGGAATTTCAAGAGTAAGCGGCAAGGATGGCTGAGAACTTGAGTTGTAACATTGGCTGTGGTCGGTGTTGGCTTCTTATTTCAGCACCTTTTTCCATTGCATAGGCTACGGATTTGATCTCTCTCTTGTAAATATCTTTATTTAAGTGCTTTTGAGTTAGATCTGAGTACACAGCACACACAGCAGCACTTACCAGCCCACTTCATTACTGCTTTCACATGAAGAGAAGGCACCTTAACACTTTGCCCCATGGCATCAGTGAGCAACAGATGTTCCTACAAAGTCACAGCTGTTTGCAAAACATACAAGGGAAGTGGGCAAAACCTAACTGATGCTACACAATTTTCCCAGCAGAATTTTTCTTTATTGTCTTTTTATTATGACAACTAACAAACTGCTTACGCTCTAGATTTTTTTTTTTGTAAGTCAAATCTGTAGACTATTAACAACCTACTGCTTTTTACTTTTTTAGAGTTGTTCTGTGTAAGAGCTAGGCTCTTAAGCCTTCAGATTTACAAAAACATTGCTTTAAAATTTTATTCCTCACAGAAATAGCTTAGCATCTCTTTTATTTAGCTTACAAAAGCAGCATGCCTACAGATCTTTCCATAAAGAATGTTTCATGATACTCCATTGATGTATTTCCTATCACTCCTCTTCATAGCCTGCTTTCCAAAACATTTTTTCCTTTCTTTGTGAATCCTTTTGGCCCCTGTAAGGACTGTCGTGGTTTAGCCCCAGTCGGCAACCAAGCACCACACAGCCGCTCGCTCCCCCTTCCCCTCCCCGGTGGGATGGGGGAAGAGAATCGGAAGGGCAAAAGAAAACTCGTGGGTTGAGATAAAAAGAGTTTAATAATGGAAATAAAATAATAATAATGATAGCAATAAAATTGCAATGAAAAGGAGAACGAGAGAGAGAGAAACAAAACCCAGGAAAAAAACAAGTGATGCAACCGCTTACCACCCGCCGACCGACACCCAGCCAGTCCCCGAGCAGCGATCGCTGCCCCCCGGCTAACTCCCCTCAGTTTATATACTGAGCATGACGTCATATGGTATGGAATAGCCCTTTGGTCAGTTTGGATCAACTATCTTGGCTGTGCCCTCTCCCAGTTTCTTGTGCACCTGGCAGAGCATGGGAAGCTGAAAAAGAAAGTCCTTGACTGGTGTAAGCACTACTTAGCAACAACTAAAACATCAGTGTGTTATCAGCATTCTTCTCCTACTAAATCCAAAACACTGCACTATGCCAGCTACTAGGAAGAAAATTAACTCTAACCCAGCCAAAACCAGGACAGGTATCAGTTGCTTACCAAAGATCTGTTGTTGGTAAAAGGTGTCTCTGCCTCAAGGAGCAACCTTGAGAGTTGTCCCAGCTCAAGGGGAGATCACCGCCATGCAGCCACGCTGCCTAGTAGGGAGAGCTCAAAGAAGGCTCACTTAGGCTGTCATATTTATAGGATAAAGTGGTTGGCTTGTAGTCAAATTACATGCGATGAAAAAGGTATGCATGAGACTCCTTGTACCCACAACCTTCTTTGTTCCTTGATAAATGAGTTTTGGAAAAGCCAACCGCTCTTCATGTGTCAATTGCACGATCAGTGTTCCAAGCTCACCCGCATCGATGCTCGCTGTGCCACTGTGCTCTGCTCCTTTGTGGGTTTTCAGAGAACAGATTGAATCTAGAGGAGTTCACAGCCCAGCTTCGGCTCAGGCCTTTACCTCTTCCGGAGCCTGCACCAAACCACCGCCAGCCTGGCCAAGGGGTTGAGCGCACCCATCACAAGAAAGTAGGTGTGTGCACCTGGGTAGTGGGGAGGGTGAAGCAACCATGCTGCTGTGACCTAGGACCTGAGAGCTAGAGCTGCACCAGGCAGCATTAATGGCAGAGATTCAAGTGCTCTTAGTTTCCTCCGTAAATGCGTGATGAGGTGGCGTCATCAGGGAGCATTTTGCTCATTGTTTTAAACTTCTCCTTTAGTTTCATATCAACAATAAGCAGAAGCAATTCCATTAAAGCAAACTCAAACATATTTATTATCATGGAGTCCAATGAACAAAAACCTTCAGATTTTTATGGTGTTGTAAAAAGCAAACCTCTTGCTGCTTTTCCATGTTTTTTGGTAATGAAGTGGCATTACTGGCTTTGGAGGCACTTCACAGTAGCCTGTTATGGTAGTCCTTACCCAGTGATGATCTCACTTTCCGGGATTCTAACGGAATGGCACCTTGGGCCTCTGGCTGAGACATATTCTAGTTCCAGCCATGATAACAAAAGTCCTAAACCATGAGAAATCAAGGAACTGAAAATAAAGTCATTCAGACTCCTCCCTCCAGTCAGCAGTCATTATTGCTGGTGTTAGGGCAAAGTTGTGCTGCACAAAAAGTAAGTTACCCAGCTGGCAAGCTGCCTCAGACTCCTGCCCATTTTCCTTTTCACAAAGGAAGAGACAAAGGTCAGTTCCTTTTGGGTCTCTTCATGCCTGGGCCAGCCGCAGATGTAGAGCAATGAAAATGGATTCACAGCCCTCATTCTCACTTGTAATCCAATGTGAGACTCAAATACTTCATCTCCCATCATTTACATGTCCTGCTATATTGAAGGCACCAGTATTTCAAGATTTTTTTTTTTTGGCTCCTGAAAGCAGATTAACGAACCAACCAAATTATCAAGAGAATGCCATGAAAGAAGTATCTTAATACATGGTAATTTCCTGTTATAAACATTAAACACAATCTGGGAATCATTATTGACTGTTTTTCACACCACAATTCTGGAATGTCCCAGAAAAGGGAACTCCAAGCAGTCAATCAACTTTGCAGTCCTGTTTTAATCTGCCTGTTACAAAAGCGAGTTGTGAATTCCCCTTCTCTTGCTTTGCTTTAACATTACACCATTTATAATCCCCTTGATTTTCCTTAGAAACATTAGAACTCTTCAGGCTCATTAAGGTGCAATTATGTCTTTAGGTTTCAGATTGTAACAGCCTTGCTGAGTCTTCTAAAACTAAATTTAATATAGAAGGCTTCACATCTTGTTTTCAGAAACTCTCTGGGATCCTCTGCTTGAAAAAAAAATCTTAAATTTTTTAGTTCATGGAATGAAAGGTCACGTGTCATGCTGCTGCTAGGGTTGCATATCATTAGTTATGTCTCAAAAGTCAGAGTTTTGGGGGCAGAATACTTGAGTAAATTACTGCTTCATTGCTTTCAAAACTATGAAAACAGGAATCTGAAGTCTAATGCTTACTGATACCTCCAGAATCCTTGCAGTAAAACCCAGAGCTAACGGCAAGAGAAAAGATAGACTTTAAGGCAGCTATTACTACATTTGTCAGACCAGAAGTAAAAGTCCGAGTAAGCAAGCAATGAATGAGTCGATGGCTCCCAATCTCTAAATAAGACAGAAGCCTACAAGTGCAACACAGTGTGGACCCAAAGCTAATCGTCTTTGCCTGACCTATTTTGCCTCCACAGGGCCCAAGGAGATGTGAAACATCACCAGGTTGAAGTTGGAAGTGACTGGAGTACTTTGCAAGACCTTTGGAGAATTTGATAGTGACATGTATTTTGTGATAGTATCAAGATTCCCAACCACGAGGTGCCCATCGCAAAAGCATTTTTCATTTGCACAAAACGAGAGACTTGAAAATTAACCTAATCTGGGGAAACATGTCAGGACAGAATATGAAAAAAAAGAAGTTTAAGCTGCCTTTTAGTACAACTGACCATAGAATACTATTCAGGTGATAAAATTATGACACGGGTGCTTAAATAATCCTGTACTCGGTTTGCAAAGAGGAAGAAGGCACAACAGGTTAAAGAAGAACACTTTTATTCAGCTTTCAGCTCTCACAGTTCTAAACAGTAAACATAATTAACAATTCACCCATGGTACCGGAGAACATAGTTCTGGTATCAGTAAAATGTCTACTGTTTAAGGCACTGGTAGTGGGAAGAAAAAAGAAAATAAGACTTAACATGGATTGCTCCTATTTGATCAGAACTTGAATCTATTATGAATATGTGCTTGCTATTCAAATGCTTAAAATTCCACAAGCTACACTGACAAACAAATGTTTATACAGCTTCAGTAATCACTGAAACAGGAATCAGTGGCTCCCCTACTTTGACTTAAGAGCAAGTATTGCATTAATTTGGAGTGGAATGAATTTTTAACCTACTAAAAGAAAACAAAACACAAATCACTTCAGCAGTATGGCTTTAAGACCCTGTATTTGGTTACAATATAGCAAGCAAAGTTAAATAACAGCATACAAGTGCCATATACTGTCATCTTAATAGGAGCTGTTTTACAGTATAAAAATTAGTTTAGAACATACTAAAGCCAGTTTTTGTACAAACATTTTTACAAAACTGAATTACTCAAAAAAAAAAATCAAGAACATTTTAAATATGAATCACTCTTTACATGTTTATACATAAAATGACTTATCTTGATGATATAAATTAGGAATACTACAAAATATTAAAGCTGGCATCCATATACTATTGAAATGCACACATCAGAAATACTGAAGTGTTAGTTCTGCAAAAATCCTTAAGAGTCACATTTATACTTGCCAAATAGAGACACAGTGACTTAGGTTTCTAAAGGAGCCACAGTGACCTCCCGTGGCCACTTAAGGAATCCCTGTCCTTAACCTTTTTTTCGATTTTGAACATGACATTCCTCACAAATGCTAATAAACTTAAAAGGTACAACAGTGGTTCATGCTTGGTCCATCTATCCCAGGACGTTACAATATTTCTATTTGAAATGAGTATAAAGGAACATAACCTTCACACAATCTAGCTCCTGGTCACAGAAACAAAGTCACGTCTCCTCTCTGATTTATCAAGAACCTGTTCTAGAACAGTTTAGAAAACTGTTTTCTGTAGCTCAATGAGAGATGATGTTCAATATGTTCAACACATGTTCAGTATCAGGCTCCCAAATACATCACTTCAGCTTTTGAGAGAACAAAGGAAGGAGATATAAATTGATGCTGTCTGACTCAAAGTCCAAACCAGAACACAGATAAAGTTGTATGAGACATTTTAAATGTGTGTCAAGTTCATTGGTATAAAAAGCCCAAAAACATTTTAGAAAGAAACCAAGTGTAACAAAGAATCCAGAAGTCAATTCGGTGCCTTCTTCCATTGCTCTGAAGGAATGTAACAAGCAGGAACAAAACATTGCCTTCTGTGTCATGAACAGATGAACAACAAGAGAACAACACAAAAATCACAGTAGTGACTGTCTCTTATCTGCAGTACATTAATCAACACTTAAATTCTTCTACTGCTTATAAATCCTCCCTGTTATATCCAACTTTCTTTCCATTAAGTGACTCTTCTGCGTTTGGTGCCAGCCATGTGAAATATACCTTCACTGGATCAATATTCCAATGCTTGTGAAATGATACTGGAATTTGGTGAGAAAGATAGCCTTTTGGGTAGTCCATTGGCCGTGCCTAAGATGGAAGAATAAACCAAAACCACTAGTACTCAGTGATGATGAATAATTTTAGAACAAGAAAGTATCACCATTCAATGGCCTCCGTATCATAACAAAGCAATGTGGCACTGACAAAATATACAAGATGATAACAAAGGGGTTTTTACATCATTCTGTTAAATCAATTGATAGGCATCAGTTTAGATCTTCAACTCGTGCTGCAGTCATCATGCTTACAAAGTACACTGATATTAAATATGCCTTATTTCTCAGGATGAAATGGTCAGCATCTATGAAAGCAAGTGATAAACAGTGTAGTTTGTATTGCATCTTTTTAAATACACAGTTTTGGTTCAATAATGACAAAATGATTTTAAGTAATATTCTCTTGCTCCTCCTCTTAATGAGAGTTGCCAGCACTGCCAGTGGGATTGTAGGATCCTAATAACGCCATAAGCAGCCGAAATATATGAAGTTTTATGATGGGGAAAGGTTACCAAACGCAGGAAATATTGTGGTGCTGGAAAACTGCACTGTTATTCTTTATCAGGTTATATCAAAAAAGACAGAATTACAACACAGCCACATGATGCAGCTGACTTCTTAACGCACCAAGCGTGTTTCATTTCCTCTGACAGTTTAATGGCATGTAAGTGCATCACTACCCACCTGTAGCGGTCCCTGGTAAAATAACTAGATTTTGCCATTGTAAATAGAGTTTTTGTAAAAAGAAATGCATGAAATTATGCATGAAATACGCATTTTTTTTCCTAGATGTAAAACACAAGAAGAAAATTGAGTGATTTCGATACTGAATCGCTGATTTGATGCCTAAGCTAGTAACTGATTTAATACTGCACACTTCACCTACTTATGGCAGTATTAATGAATGCTACATGCTGCGTTCTTCATGCAGTTCTGTATACACTCCAGTCATTTAATTAGGCAACAGAATTTGACAT